>JAOVVB010007446.1:0-16931 GCA_028570985.1 Heterobranchus longifilis | reverse complement strand
CACACACACACACACGCACACACACACGCACACACACACACACACACACACACACACACACACACACACACACACACGCAATCTCATCATACTGAAGATAGTCAAACAAACATTTGTGTGACAACCAGAGCCATGAGCCTCAGGTAAGGTTATTTCAACACAGGTGTAAACAGCATCTTCTTGCTGCTCTCCTCCGCCTCCTGCAAACCTTACCCGGCGGGATGGTAAACCCAGGGGGCAGCTGAATGGTCGTCTGCTGCTGAGGTGGTCTGACAATCAGCTGGGGGGCTACGATCCTTTGAGGTGCTGTGAGTCCGGGACGGGGCTGAGACTGTGCGGAGGTGGCCACAGCAGGTGTTGGAGAGGGGGCTGTGGGCCTGACCATGCTGACAGTGGTCGTCACTGATGTGGTTTGAGCAGAACATACAGAACTTGCTGTAACACAAGCAGCAGCTGTAGCAGAGCTCAAAGGCTGGGTTAGCGTTGTTGTTGTTGTTGTTGTTGTTGCTGTTGTTGTGGTGGTGGTGGTTGTAGCAGCTGCTGCTGCTGCTGCTGCTGTAGTTGTTGTAGTTGTTGTTGTTGGTGGTGGTGGTGGTGGTGGTGGTGGTGTGACAACAGAAGGCGCAGAGGAAACAGTGTTTATTACAGAGTTGACACTACCAGACTGGTTTGACATTACAATTTTGGACTGACAATCGTCTGTTTTGGAAGCCCCAGTTTCTGAGAGCGTTTTACTGTGGCTCCCCTGTGGAGCTGGGGAGGTGATGGGTCCTATGCGGGCGCCCTGCTGGACCAAGGCCGAAACACTGGTCCCGTTGCCGTTCTGGGCTATGCTCGCGACAATATGACTCGGGAGTCTATGCAAAGCAATGGTAGGAGTCCCCCGGTCCAGAGCAATAGCCGACTGACCTACAGGGAGGTTAGCGTTTGATAGGGTGAAAGTCGAAGTGTTAATAGAGGATGTCAGCGGTCGGGTAGAGTTTGGTGTAGTTGCACTGGTATCCACAGAGCTAACGATTTCAGCCACCGCTGTGTTGCTGTTCCTTCTCGTCGTTACAGCGGCGCCGTTCAAACTCTTTATCCGAGCAGAAGCGCTCCTCCGCGGCGTGGTGATGCGTTTTCTCGGTGGGTTAGCTTCGGTCGACGTCTCACCTGTGCACGGGCTAACCTTTGACCCCCGACTGGACGTGGTGGTGCTGATGCTGGCTGGCGTAGATGCCAAAGTTGACACACCAGATGCAGTCAGTGTTGTGATGGATGCTCCATGTGATTGTGAACCGCTGCTAGTGGCGTTCACACAGGAAGCCGGAGTGGCGGGGGGCTCACCAAGAGAAGGGGTACAGCCGAGAGAAGAAGATGTGACAGTTTTATCCAAGCTAACGTCTTTAGAGTTGATCTCCGGGCGCATCTCAGGTTTATTCCGCCTTCCTTGTTGTTGTTGTTCTAGTGTTGTGGTGCCCACCGGAGCTGGTAGCGTTTTTCCTAAGTGATGGTTAGCGGGGGCCACCGAGCCAGCGCCTCCGTTTTCGTCTGTTTTACCTGCAGGGTTGCTTTGCCCAGCAAGCTGTGACTCCAATGAGCCCACTAGGTCGCTCACAGCTTTTTCATCCACCTCTGAAAAGAGCATATCTTCCAGGGGGTCGGAGGCGCCCGCCATCTCTGATCACATATCGCTGTCTTGTGTTTTTTTTTTTTTTTTTTTCGTTTTTTTTTACAGTGCGCCTGCGTGTTACTGGGCATTGTGGGAATGAATCTGACGTCATTAAATAAGGGGGGCATCCTAGTTGTATTTTTCATGATTTTTCGTCAAGTCTAATTTAATTAACTAAAATAATGAGCTTTTGTAATAACAGTGTTACATAACGAACCCAAACTACGATATGTGGCACTTGTGACATACTTTCTAGGTGTTTAAGCGGCACGGTTTATAATGAAAACCGTGCAATTTTGATGTGTCAAAAACAAAGTATGCGGTATATATACATTTTATACATCTAAAAATGTATTATCTGACAATTATGATGGGGGCAGGGCAGGCTGGAGAGAGGCTGTCCTGTGTAATATCGCGATATGATAGAATGGCTGAATCTCAAACCTATGATAATCATCCTATGGTTAATAAATTCACTCATTTTCTTCGTTCAAAAATAATCGTAAAAGTGAACAAAACTGCATGTGCAGTCTTGACATTACTGAGTTCGCCATGTTTTCGTCAAATCACTCTTCAACATTCACGAGAAAGGGCAGCAGCGGGAGGAAGAGGAGGTGAGGTTAGAGGATTGAGATGCAGCCTTTCTCCCAGCATCCTTAGCGGCGGGTGAAGGAAAATGAATACGGCCATGTCGTGGTAGAAACATCAGTTCTGAAACGAGCGAGGTTTACTCACGGCGTTACTTACCAATCCATGTAATGTAGTCTTACAACTATAGCTCTGAAAGTAACACATCTGACATCTCGTTTGACAGAAACAGATTCCGCGGAAATAAGTTTGTTATTAAAACCAGAGGACAAACATGAGTGGAGGAGGGACGCCGTACATTGGCAGCAAAATTAGCCTAATCTCCAAGGCCGAGATCCGCTATGAAGGAATTTTGTACACCATTGATACTGAAAACTCGACAGTAGCTCTTGCTAAAGGTAAGTTAAGTAACCAAGAGGTGGACTACAGTACGTACAGGGGTCATAGCATAGCTTACAAAAGAGTTAAGCGATGGAAAACGGAAAATAATTTCAGTGCAGCTAGCTAGGTTAACTAATAGCTAAGTGGTGCTGTAGTTAACGTCCTTTGTTTTCCTTGTTTGGACTACCGTTAAATATGTGGCTCTTATTGCTGAGTACCAAGTGGTTTACCATATAACAGAAAGTCAATCTTGTTACTATCAAACATCTCTTATTAAAGTTTTAATTTCAGTCTTTATTCTGAACCTTACATTTTAATACACGTTAAGCATATCGCCTAACCCTACAAACCTGCCAAATTATCTGTCAATTTGTTTAGTAAAATAATAGTTGATTCTTCAAAAGTCACTTTGGTGTGGTTAATACGTTGTATTATTTGATACCTGCCTGGTCAGGAAAAACTGATGAAAATTATCCATCGAGGCTAATTCTGGATCTTTTTTTCCCTGTTGACCTGTGAACATTTCCTTCAAGAGACGAGATGAAAAGTGTCCTGAGATAACTTCTGTGATGATTTGACACTAAATAAAACTGAATTTAATCATCATACATTTTAACAGTAAAATTGTGCATTACTATGGAAGACAATACATTTTACATGTGGATATATTTCCCAGTGCAATGATCTCCACAGGAAGCA
Source organism: Heterobranchus longifilis (assembly GCA_028570985.1). Lineage (NCBI taxonomy): Eukaryota > Metazoa > Chordata > Actinopteri > Siluriformes > Clariidae > Heterobranchus > Heterobranchus longifilis. The sequence goes on along the minus strand of JAOVVB010007446.1, from coordinate 13,612 downwards.
CATGTCTACTTAAGCATCAATAAAAAAATGAATAGTGTAAAGTCATTTGAATTCTCCTGTGAATTTTCCCCACAGTTCGCTCTTTTGGCACTGAAGACCGGCCCACTGACAGGCCTGTCCCACCCCGGGAGGAAGTCTTTGAATACATCATCTTCAGAGGAAGTGATATAAAAGACCTCACAGTTTGTGAGCCACCCAAAGCCACTAGCTCCCTGCCTCAGGACCCTGCTATAGTTCAGGTAAGATGATTTATATGCATTCTTGTACTATAAAGTGGCTGGATGGCAGTTTGTCACACAGTCTGTATATTTTCTATACAAGTTAGCTTTAAGGACATTTTTCAGGTAACTTATTTGGGGTCTATGCATTGCTGGCTCACTGACACAGCTTACTGGGAAACTTGGGGAGAAGAGAGTCATCGTTTACTGTTATTACTAACACCTGTGCTTTTCCTACAATGTCAGCTCAAAATGTCTGAAAAAGGTGTATTCTTTCAGTTTGGCAAGTCCATGGATTTTCCCAAATATGTTCACTGTTATTAATCAAACTTTAAAAGCTGCGCAAAAACATACTGATAGGCAACATGAACAGACTTGCTACTACAATTATCATTAGTATGATGTGATTTTATTAGAAAGATTGCCGCTGTTTAAAAACATGCTGTCAAGTAATTAAGATCTCACACTGACAGATTCCCCTGCTCATGCTCAGAAAGGCACAGGTGTATCTAATAACATTAATTAGGGCTCCAGCTCATTAAAGTCTCCCAGTAAACCTGCATGCCAGGGCTCACCTAAATACCATTCAGCCATCATTGATTGTTATTGATGACACCTGTGCCTTTCAGGTTACGATGAAACAATTCATACATAGAAATTTTAAGCAAAATAAGAAGTGGTTTAGAACATAGCCGGTCACATTTTATCTCCTAAATTGCATTTAAATGAAATATAAAATTCACTTTGCACTAATAACAATTTGAACTAACAACATAGTTCCACAACTGAGCCTAAATTATGTTGGTTGAAAAAATAAAAAATAAAAATTGCATAGACACTGAGGACTTTAACACTTGCCTGTACAGAGAAGTTAGCTTTTTGCTGAGAACAAAGTAATTATGTGGTTAAAATAGCAACACTTCCAGCTCCATGTGTTACATTAAATAATCCCCATTTGCAGCTGATGTTTTTGTCAATATCATTTCTGTTTTTAGGGTGCATGTCAGCGAGGCTCACTAATGCACTAGCTTTTTTGTGAATTTGGTGAATAGCAGTGGAAATTGTGTATAATAGACGTGTGCAGCATTTGCAACTGTGATAGAGACAATCACAACACATTTCTGTGTCATTGTTTCAGAGCTACAATTGCACATTCATGTCTTGTGGACAATGATTTTATCCCCGTCAGTGGTTTGAAATGAATGCATAAAGAGTATGTTTATTAACCCATGTGTATGTGTGAAAAATGATGTGATAGTGCTGTTTTGGACAGTTGGTTTTTCATTTGATTTTGTATTTGTTTATCTAGTCGTCACTTGGATCCACCAATGTTGCAGCAGGATCATCATTCCAGTCGGCTGGGCCCTATGCTCCGCTCAGCAAGGCCCCGGTCCCAGCATACAGCCAGTTTGGTGTTACACCCCTTGCAGCACAGCAGTTTGGATCTGCTGGAGCAGGAGGTAAGGAGCAGCACCGGGCTGCACCAGCTGTGTGTAAGTTCAAACGTAGTCTAGTTTGAACGCAAGTTCTAACTTAGGCCGGAGTTTAGGCTCTATTAACATGTTAAGGGTTGCTCCAGCTGAGATAGTTCCAACTTAAATCTTACACCTAACCCTGAGTAGGTGTAAAGTCCTCTGTGGAATAGGTTGTCATGGCGCATATCGTTTTGAAAGGTGGGATAAGCGAATTATACCAGCTGTTTTGTATCTGTAAACATGCTAAATGAAGTACATACTGAATAAAATAACACATATAAGTAAGTGGGCAATTACATATAAATATAATCTGTGCCACACTGGCAAGCAAATAGGGTTAGATACCTTTATAATTAACTACTAATTTCTGACAGTTTGCCAGTGTCATTATGTGTTTGTTATACAATAGTGTTACAATTTAATCTGCACAAAAACAATTGGGTCACTTGTAGTTGACAGTTTCACCACTCGATGTCACTGTTGTTATTTAGCTGCAGAGGTTGTATAGTTATCACCTAATCATAATGCTTTGTCCTAGTTTACGTAACATTACCTTTTTGTTGTTCAGTGTTTAACGTTCGCTAGCAAAATGTTCAAAAGGCAACAGACAACACTGTAATTATGGACGCATAAAAAGAACGGTAATAAACATTCGATCAAGAACAGTGCTTTTCACTTATTGGACACACTAAGTGAAAACTTAATTTTCTGCGACAATATTTTGGTTAGTGTGGATTTTACGCCAGAGTAACTAAAATGAACCTCACGTCTCCATGGTAACCAAACACCGACACAGCTTTAGTATTAAACTAACTAGTTTCAACGTATGGTTTAGTGTGGACACGTTTTTGGGACAGTTATACATAATAGGACATTTCTCAAGTTTATGAACAAAAACATGCAAAACCACCAGCGTGTAGGATGGCATATCTGCAGGACACTGGCCAATACAAAATGTTGCAATTAATCTTTAGTTTCAGACGACGGTACAAAGTGGCAGACAGACTAAATAAAGCACTATATCGACAATATTTGTTGTTATTTGCATTGACTTTGTACCTTAGGTGGAAAAGATAGCTGGAATGAAATCTCTGAACACCATTAGTGTATTTAACATGATAGATAGCATGTTAATGCTTGTATTAACCAATTGGTACACAAATATCATCTTTAAAATATTGTGATATTATTTTTGTATATATTGCCTGACTAACTGTTCAAAGCACTTTGAGAACCATTGACCACAGTAGATAAAAATCTATAGAATAGTTTTTATATTTGCTGTCATGCCATTTGTCTAAATAATTTCTAATGAATACTTAAACAAGCCTTGTAAGCAAAGCATCCGTTTCTCAGGCAAATTTGGAGCAACACCTGATTCCTGCAGATCTGCACAGAGTGCAGCTGCTGTTTGCTGCTGTGCACCTGCAGCTCATTAACGTGCTGACCGGGGATTAGCACAGACGTTATACAACACATTTCTAATAAACTGCTCTGCTGAGTCTCGGACATTTTAAAGTGCTTAAAGGAGGAGACATTTATGGCAGGGGATTATTACTAAATATATCGATTGCATTTCTGTCTTTGTTACCAACATTTGATTGCTTTGCAAATACATTGAGCTAACACGTTAATTACATTAATTATGTCCAGGTGTTTTGCCACATTCACACCATGTTTAATGTCATGTTGTATGTAAGATAAACTATGCTGCCCCTGCTTTTAAGAAAATCATAGTTTGAATCTGACATTTTTGAAATTTAAAATTTAAAATGCATTGTTTTCATACGACCCGGAGAAGTTTTTGCATATCAGTTTGCGGCGACACTGTGGAACGGGTTTAGTGTGGAGTTAAAGCAGTGTCCAAATATGAACCAGTTTTTTAAAAAAGTATAAAGACATAATCCTGAAGAGGTACAGGGAGGAGGTGTTGGAAATCACCAGGGGTTATAGGGGCTATTGTTTATTTATTTGTTTGTTTTTTTGTTTTTTAAGTTTCTATTCTTTTCTGTAGTATTTCTGCTGTATATGTGTATGCGTGGATGCATGTACATGTGGTAGAATATGTGTATATAAATAGGTAATATATATATGTATGTACATTTATAGTAATATGTTTGTATAGTGTATAGATAGGTACAGACAGCAAGGTAGCTTATTATTATTGTTATTTATTGATTTACGGAGAAGGGGTGGGAGCAAATAAGTTATTCTTCTCACTCCTTTTCTAATATGCATATTTCTTTGTTTTATGTTTCTTTACATTTGTTTACAATGCCTTTCTTAAAAAAATCTTTTTTTCTAATTGTCTTGGAAACAAAATTTTTTTTTTATTGTTTTTGTTCCTTGCATATTCGAAACAAACATTTTAATCAATCAAATCAATCAATGTTTATGACTTAAGAAGAGGTGAAAAAAAGGTTTTGCTAGGATAATCTTTCTAAGATCCTATAAAAACGAATAATAATCTGAGAAACAGGTGAAAAAAAAGGTTTTTTATTCTTTACATTTGTTTGTTGTTGTAATAATCATTTCAGTCATAAGAAGCTGTAGTGCACCACTACCCCATGTTCTAATTACTGTAGGACTAAAACAGCAGATTAGCACGGGTTAAAATACATTTGTAGCCAAAAGAAAGACATCATGAGAGTAATGGTGGATAACTTGCTAACACCCAGTATATGTACCTTGTGTTTAGAGTACCTGGAGAAATTAAAACTCACCTGGAAGAAAACATGAAGGTTTTCTGTCCTAATTAGAACTTGTGGTTGTGGCACACTTCTGCCTCTTGTGGCCAAAATGAGTATTACAACAACAAACCTCTGCCAAAACAGTTTTCCCCACAGATGACATTTTTTTTAAGGAAGGAAGAATATCCTATATCATGATATATTTTTTCTCACGTGCCATTCAGGACTTTCCTCATAATTTTGCTCAAAATAATAACATGAACTTGTATTTGACATCATCATCGTCATCATTTTTTGCATTGTTATTGTAAATGTCATAAAAACAGCTTTAGTGAAATAAATATTTCCAAGGTAAAAACTATAGACAACACATAAATGTATCAAATGTAAACTTGTCTTGCTGTGTTGAATAATACAGGTAATAATAGGTAAGTGGTGATGTGAATGCCAGTTAAGGTATATAAATACTGTATATACCTGACAAAGGTAACTGCTGAGGAGGAAAGATTCTGAACATGTTGCAAAGGTAATGCACACGGTTGATTTTTCCCCAACATCTTGCACTCTGTTGATGGCGATACACTTTCTCATGAAAGCAAGATTATCATGTCAGAAAAGTGAGAACATGTCAGAGGCTTTTACTTTGACACCTGAGTGACTTCGACATGACATGAAGTGATTTGATCTTTCACACTGTCCACTTTTAAGCTCTAAACCACCCGTGCCGCTCTCTCTCTCAGTCATTTTGTCAATATCGTTTGAACCGGCAGCCCCTTTGAGATTGAAATGCTTTTTTCTCCTTACAGGTGGAGGCCAAGCTGATCGACAAGCTGGACAGCCTGATGTCTGAGGGCAAAGGAGATGAGACGTACAGGGAGCTCTTCAACAGCATGTGAGTTAGAGACAGGAGCAGCAGTAGAAACTGAAAGGATGGGCCCTATGGGCGCATATACAGTATACTATAGACTGTATAGAAAGATGGACAGCCTCACAGCTCCCCATAAGTGAAGCCAAAACATCTCTATCGCCCCCTGGTGGCTGGCTGCAGTTTAAGTCCCGCCTCCTCCATGTTAGTGGATGGGACGGTGGAATAACAACAACAAAACTTTAGCTTTCTGTTACTCTTTCTAATAATAATTTTAATACATTTGGAGAGCACAACATGTTGGATTCATGGTTAATGGCTGAACTGTCTCCAGAAAAGAAAAGAAAAAAAGAGAAGAAGAAAACAGTGGAAGTACACATTCAATACATTTTTCCGAAAGATGGTTTCTGTCATTTTAGGTCGTTCTTATCACGCTGATGTTTGTTGAAGTGTTCATTTTTCTGATGCGTTTCATTTTAGTTAGTTATTTGATGCTGTAAAAACACAGTGAAATATCATGATTGACAGCTGTTGGTCAGGTGGGTGTATGGGCGGGGCTTCAATGCCACCTGGTCGCTACTGCGCAGATTACAAGATGGCGGCGCCCGTATGCAGGATATTTTGGCTTCACTTTTGTACAGTGGGAGGAAGTGGAGACGTGTCGTCCATCTTTATATACAGTCTGTGATATATACTTATATTTGTCGAATTACCCAGGATTTTAAATGGCCAGTGTGTTATGTAATTTGTCCCATAGAGCCACTCAAGAACTGGAAAATTTGGATCTTTTCAGGTGGGGTTGTATAGGATACTTATTCGTTATACTATACTTTACTATACTATACTATTTAGATCCATAGTCAGTGTATTACCTACAGTAGATGGCAGTCGGCACGCCCTCAGTTTGCCATCAAACAGAAGCTGTTTGTACCTCATACAACCCCACAGTAAAAAGCCTAAATAAAGAGGTCAGTTTAGGATACCAGGACACTTCCAACTCACAGACAAAATAGCTGTTTTTTGAGTCCGACGATGGCGCTTCATCAGCTGCACCTCACAGTTCGTTTACCTCAGTAAATGGCCGTTTTATCTGTAAGTGGACATGTCTAAGTATTCCGCTTTGAAAATGAGCTTTTAACCCTGACAGCCAACAAGCACAGATAACAGCATTAATGCTCCGGGAATGCTCCTTCACCGAGGGAGGAAAAAAAAAAAAAGAAAGACAGCTGATAAATGTGTTAAGTTGTTAGGTTAGAGAACATGCTCCTAATGGAAAGTTATCATTAGTATTAAAGAATCTGCAGTGGGTAGTTTATTCATATTGAGTAGATTGATAGAATAATAATGAGGTAAGTGATCAGTATTCACCTTCATCTTCACTCACACCTCCTCTGTGGCCAGTCCTTGTCCACTCTGTCCTTGTGTCTCCAGGTTTCTGTCTCCTGCATGCTTAGTGTATGTGCTCACGCTGATGTGTGTGTGTGTGTGTGTGTTTGTGTGTGTGTGTGTGTGTTAGTGTGCGTGCGTGTATGTCCCTGCTTCTTTTTGTGCCTGTTCATATATTTATGTCCACCTTCACAAAAAAAAAACAACTATATTTGGATTACATTTCAACTTAGCTTCCAAAAACATTATTGCATTAAAGGAAGCCATTTTTTTTCTGATTCACAAACACACTGTAGGAATTTTATTATCACATAGATGTGAATCAAAGTGTGATCTTGATATATATATTTTTTATCAATATGCATCTACTGTAATTGTCCCTTTGTCTTTCATAGTCAATCATTCTCTTTCCCACCATTTTTACATGTGAAACATTACAGAAAATAGTGTAATATCACTGCATATTATTAAAACTACATATGTGCAATATGATAGAATTATGCATTCGGAATCATTAGAATTAAACTGCCAGTATCTTATTCAGTTTTTGCTTATGTTTATGCTTTTAGCCTATTTTTATCTTTTCTTGCTTAAGTGACTTATTGTTTTTATTTATTTATTTTCCTCCTACTAACCCCACTAACCCCTTAACTAACCTGTGTGAGTGTGTGTGTTGATATTAATCGTATTAATATTAATTTATTCCGCCTATGCTTCCCGCCTGGAGTAGAATTCCTCTGTTTGGTCCGTACCCTAGGTAAGACGCTCTCCTCTTTGTTCTCTCTGTGTCGTCTGTGTGAGGGGGAACAGCAAAAATATTTTGGCTGTGATGTGTTCAATCAATTCTAAAAAAAAAATAAAAAAATATTTAGGTTGCAAAACAGTATATCAGCTATTGTGATTTTTTGGGTATTTTATTTTGTTAACTCCCACAGGCAGGCCAGCAAGCATAGGTGACTCTGGTGTGACTGGAATTGATTTCTTTGCTTCGCTTCTTTTTCTTTAGTAGTAATTTCTACTTCCTTTTCCCTCCCTGCCCCCCCCCCCCATCCCGGTCACCTCTCCTTTCCCATCTGCTCTCTTTTATCTCTCGTCTCTTCTGATCGTAACGCCTCTCCATCTTGTCCTCCAGCCTGCTGAAGAAGATTGAGAGAGAGACCTGGAGGGAGAGCGGCATCTCTCTGATCGCGACCGTCACTCGCCTAATGGAGAGATTGCTGGACTATAGGTGAGAGTGCACGCATGCACTCTCAGAAACACGCTTTATCGATTTGACTCGTGTTAGTGATTTCTTTTCGTCTCCACTTATGTCACAGCTTTGCATGTCTTATGATGTTTCTGTCACAGGGACTGTATGAAGCTGGGAGAAGTGGATGGAAAAAAGATTGGATGTACTGTCAGTTTACTGGTGAGTAGCACTTACTCCAAGAGTCTGTTGTCTAAAAGTGCACAAGCTTTTAGTATTAGTAGTTACACACGCAGATCTTCAACAGAATTATTATCTTACTGCATCCTCCTGAGAGCTAGCTGTTAATGTTAATGTCATCTGACTCCACCCAAATGCACACACTTATTTGATTGGATGTCTATAAGTCAATAACAGCGTCATCTAAAGTTGACTGCAGTGGAGCCACGCCCCCTTTTTCTGCAAGCATGGCCGACCGTGAGGCAAGGAGGAAATGCAAGGCACATTTATATTAATCATATTGTTAAAGTACATAAAGTAAACATGTTATACATGTCGGAAACAAAAAGTTTAAAATTTTCGATCTGTGTGGATCTTTATCTAAAAGGTTTAGACCTGAGGAAGATCGAAACACGAAACTCGAAACTAAATAAATAAATTCAGTTCTATATTGCAAAGCCTTGGACAGTGTGCAGGATCTCGTCTTTTTGTTCCTAGATGACCTTTTTGTCCTATGCACCTATAACTTTTTTGTATGCAGAAGATTTTTTCTTGTGCTTATAATGTATAAATATATGAAAGATTTATAGCTCTTAATCAGGATTTCTTTACAAACATTCATCCATTGGAGTGATCAGGGATCAGCTTATAATGCATCCTATTGATTATGGACACACTATATTCAACTCAGGACTGACCCCTTGTTTTTTATCAATACTTTTGTTAAAATTATAGAAAATACATATATGCAATGTGTTTTAAAGCATCACTTCCTTCGTTGATATAAGTTAACCATTCCTGAAAATTTTTTTTGTGTCATTTTTACTGTTGATGGTTTCTCACAGATTCTTCATCCATTGGAATGGACAGACAAAATAACCCATAATAAAATATTGTGACTAAAAAAAATATTGCTAATGATTAATGAGTGCATTTAGAGTATAAATCCACCATTAGAATATTTTTTATGAGTTTGGAACATAATTGAGTAGGTTCTAAGCTAGGCTGCTCCTGACTGTATCTTCATATTTAATGCACAGGAATTATATAACTCTTGGCAACAAAGAAAATAAGTGTATTTCCCAAAATATGAAATTATTCCTTTAATATTTAAATAAACTTGAAGACTTTTCAGTAGGTTTTTCCTTCCTAAAGTATTGGAACAATCTTCATTTCTGCTAAAGAGAACAGAATATGAGCGTAGCAACCATAATTCATTTATTATCTTCTGCTGCTATTACAAATCCTATGAAGTTTTCATCCTTTTGTTGCTAAATCCAAAAAATAACTATGTGGTATGTATACTTTCTTCAGTTCATGCTGTTATACAGAATTTTATTGCCCGTTTTTTATCGTTATGTATTTTGTAGGATACATTATTAGTCTCTCTGATTAATAGTGTGAAAATATAACTTGGTACTTAAGTATATTTCATGTCCTTGACTCACAGAGAAAGCTCTGTTGTTTTTATTGTGAAGCCTTATGTAACTGCAGCCATCTGTAGAGCACCTGCCTGTGTAGGCAGATGGATCAGAAGTCACTGCTCATCAGCAGCTAAAGTATATTGTTTCACCTCTAACATAGAACAATCTGTCACTTTTTAAAAATGTGTCCTCATTTGCATCTCCAACTCTGTAATTTTCATAATCTCTCTCTCGTTCTCTCTTGTGATTATTTTTGTCCCCAATCATCACCGAACCACCGACTGCTCCTGTCAGAACTTCTACAAAACTGAGCTCAACAAAGAGGAGATGTACATCCGCTACATTCACAAACTGTACGACCTGCACTTGAAAGCACAAAACTACACAGGTAGGACTGACCCTAACATACCGGATGTGTCGGCGTGGGTGGGAGATACATTATTGTCTTACTGTGTGTGGTAATATATGTTTACTTTCTGTCCTTTCGTCTTTTCATCCTTACAGCGCTTTATGTCTGAATGTATTCTTCTGACCTGCTCTCATAATATGCATATAATCTCTGTATGTGTCACAGAGGCATCGTACACCCTGCTGCTGTACGATGAGTTACTGGAATGGTCAGACAGGCCGCTCAGAGAGTTCCTCAACTACCCCATGCAGAGCGAGTGGCAAAGAAAAGAGTATTTGCACCTCACCATCGTCCAGAACTTCGACAGGGGGAAGGTGAGCTTGAACACAAGCATTTTTCTCACACTCTGCATTTGCAGTACTTTGTTGTTGCCTGTAAAACAGAAAACAAGAAACTTCCTCTCTTGTGCAATGTTGTAGCACGCTGTAGCACTACTTTTTTCAAGGGTGTTTAAAGACTCTGCAGAGAAGTTGCATGCAACTTTAAGAAACGGTATCATTAATCCAGAACCCCCCCGTCAATGGACAGCGACAAATAGTAAAGGGAGTGCCCTCCTGATTAGGAGGGCACTCCCTTTACTATTTGTAAACAGAATATAAAACTCATCATTATAAGACAATATGGAAACAATAAGTCAAGATGAAGCAAGGTTGTCAGCCAAGCAGACCTGTGTGCACAGCTGCAACACCAGAAGAGTCTGTTCAATTAAAAACCTGCAAACATCACAAGCAATTTCATATATTTTTTGTGTAAGTTGTTTTCCTGAATTGTCTTCCAGCATTTAGGTGGTTAAAAATAATTTAGCATACTTATAAATAATAGGCTGCACTATCAGGTCACAATTGATTCAAATCGACTGAATTTTAAGTCTCATCATTAAAATATAGAGAAAATAAACATATCATTTCATGGTAGTGTTTTAACATATAAACCTACATAATATTGAACTATTCAATATGAATCCTTTTTTTTTTTTACTTTGATTGTCTGGTCGGGACTGAGCGTGCTGATCATCATAGCGATACACAGGAAACCTCTGTGACATCTCTGGTCCAATATTGTTCATTGTGGCCTACCGCAAATATACCTCCATCATCTTTATTTAAAGAAACATGACAAAATGTAAAGCTACTGCCTCCTCGATCTGACTTTGTATGGAAAAAAAAAATCAAATAAGCTCTGTTTTCAGTAGATACCATGTATGTATGGTCTAGACCTGCCTCCTGGTTTGGCACAATATAAATAAAAATGGACTTGAGTTGATAAGCTTCAAAAGAAGCAGGACAAGTGGTGAGGAACTTACATTGAAAAAGAAGCACAGCCATGTTATTAATGCTTCGTTAAGAATGAATACACACCAGCCACAAATACAAGAAGAAGCTTTAACAAGTCCATTAAACATTAATCCTCATGGATGGAAGATTGAGAGTTCCCTGCTTGTTTAGCGGAGGCGTGACGTCATTCACATGAAATGAGATCCCTTCATACGAGAGCAGAGCTGTAAACTGTACGGAGCAACAAAAATCGGTGTCACTCGCGGTCAGACATTTAATTTCTACCCGTAGTGAACTGTGACACCGGCTCGAGGCATAAGCACCGCCTCGGTTTAATCAGATGAATGGCTGGCGGCTGTAATTAAAGCGAGATCCACACCGTCCCACGGTATCCCGCGACACCGTTCCTTTAAGAAATATTGTGGCAGACGATGACAGCAAGACTGACGGCCGAAGCGTGACTTGCATTTGGTGTGTTGCTTTTAGGCGGCAGCTAAAATGAGCCGTGAGATTGGCAGCTTAAACAGCAGCTGATTCATGATGCAGCAGCAGCAGCATCCTGAAAGTAGTTCACACAGGCTTTGCTTTCTGTTACTCAGGACTTTTTTTTTTCCTCCCACCCCTCCTCTCTACTGATTTCATGTCTTTATCCTAACTACCTTTGCCACCGTTCTGCACTCTCAGTGAAAAGTGGCATTATGGAAACCCTCCAAAATTACACGCAAAAAAAAACAAACTTCAGCATCCCCGATGAAATGACACAGCTCTGCGGAATCATTAAAACTGCTCCCCTCGTTACTCATAGTCCAATTTCCCTTCACATTCACGAGCTATGCCATCTGCCGCTGCTGCCGCACAGGGATCAGGAGGCAGCAGGAAAGGAAAGCTTTTCATTTAATTAGCAAGATGGCTGAGTGCTGCATGTACCTGCATGGAGAGGTTAGATTTGACTCTTGATTTTGTCGACTCACCAGTGCCACCCAGTGGGGGAACAACAGCTTAGCAACACCACTGCAGAGAGAGCGTCATGAAGCCTTCTATTCATAGATATTTGTCAAATGGACATTTGCTGTATTTTGAGACAGGATACAGCGGTCGTGGCTTGAAGGTGTTCCTAGATTTGCTAAAGTCTTGAGATTGGTATGGTTAGACATTAACCTCGAATAGTATTTTTCGTTGGTTTTCGAAAATCTAGGGTTACCTTCTAGACACAACCGGATACAGTGAGCATGAGGATGAATAAGTGTGTAGGAAATTAAAAACAATATTTTTGCCCCCACTGCCTATAAAAAACAGGCATTCACAAACAGTAATTAGTGCATCAAATAGCTGTTTTTTAATGTCAAAATATTAAAATACATACAATAATGTGTGTGTTAGAGACAGAAATGGGAATTAAATGATGGCTTAATGTAGGATTAGGATATTGGCCTGAAGATTTATTTCTTTTTCCAAATCTTGGGGGCAATTTTTTAGGGGCATTTTTGCCTTTTGTCCCCTTCATTTCTGACACTAAGTGTGTGTGTGTGTGTGTGTGTGTGTGTGTGTGCGTGTGTGTGTGTCTTCAGTGTTGGGAGAACGGCATCATCCTGTGCAGAGAACTGGCTGATCAGTACGAGTCTTACTACGACTACAGGAACTTGAGCAAGATGAGGGTGAGTTGTCCACAATGCATTTCATGATGAAGCATTGTTTGGACTTTTGTATGTTTTCTGTCCCAAATGCCTGTACGGAAATTAGGAAAAAGGGCATTTGTGTATTCTGCGCCCTGTGTGATATGTTGCAAAATGATTGCATGTCAGAGAATTAATCCCGCTAAATGTTTTTAGATAAAAAATTAAAGAATTAGGGGCAGATTCCTTAAGATGTCAATGTTTTTATGTAACTGACTGATCCTTATTTCTCCTTTGAAATGTCAGATCCCATTGTTTGATTTTTAGTTCCTTTTAATTTTGTCTCTTTATGTGAAGAGTTTCTTAATCTCAATGGGATTCTCCTGGTTAAATGCAAGTTAAATAAAAAAAAGAACGTTGGAGTCGAACCATGTGATGAAAGCTAGAAAATAAACAAGTAGTTGTATTCCTATTATGCACCGAATAATTAATCTGCTTTATAGTAACTGCACTGTTGGTTTATAGTCAACATTGTCCTTTATTTGCCAGATGATGGAAGCCTCTCTCTATGACAAGATCATGGACCAGCAAAGACTAGAACCTGAATTCTTCCGAGTGGGTTTCTATGGAAAAAAGTTTCCTTTCTTCTTACGGGTAAAGAAAGCTCCATATTCCCTCTTTGTCATATTGTCAATAGCACGTTGAATAGATTCATTCTTTTACCCTCTCTGCAAAGAAGAAAGAGACCTGCAGGAAGAATTAACTTTTCTTATATAAGACTCCTCCAGTATGAGGTGACATTCAGCAACTCTTATTCAATGCCATTTAATGATGTAACCGGCCCCGTCCTTGG
>JAOVVB010007357.1:0-16935 GCA_028570985.1 Heterobranchus longifilis | reverse complement strand
GCTACATGGAAAAGAAGAATTATGTGTACATTGGCTGCACTACAGCACACGCGTGGGCACCAATAATGATGGCACTGTAAGATGAAGGTAATTATTCAAGACATCTGGACTCGGGTCTGTCTCCTGGAAACAAGGAATAAGAGCTTTTGTGTTTCTAGAATAGACGTGTTATTTACACAATTATGCATCTTTGAAATATGAAGTTGGGTGAAAGTGAAAGAAAGACCTGACTGACAGCTCTAAATGGAAGAGAAGATGAGCAGAGATTATAAAAGATATAGATTATGCAAAGCTGCGATTCAACGCAGGGGTGGACCTCGTCATTTTGGGACACCAGGCAAGTGCAACTATGAGGCCACCTGGTACTTAAGCTTTGCCTTAACCCTATCACCGGCGGACTTTTGCCAGAAAATGAGCGGGGGGGTCCGCAGGCTCGCAACATGAGGGAAGCCAAACACCATTCATCTGCATATACTGTTACTCACTAGGGCTGTTCCAAATTCAAATGTCCGTTCAAACATCGTTCATTTTCAAACTGTAATGACCTGCAGAGGGCGCTGTAACATTCATCATCAGCGTGACTCTTGACTCATGCCCTTTGACCTGTCTTTAATGTCGCTTGCTACAAAAAATGGAGGACACTGGAGAAACCATCCTGAGACAGTAATGACAAAGCATCTAAGAAGCAGTGTGTGGAAGTATTTTGGGTTCTACACCGTAGATTGTAAAGTAACAAAGCTGTTTGTCGACTTTGTACAAAGCAGCTGTCTTTCGCCTGCTAACGTTAGCTCGCCACCCAAGTGAGGCAGCGGAGGCACCAGAGACGAGCGGGACAACATCAAGTGTGCAGCCTGTACAACTGGTACAAATTAAAAACGGTTGAAAGCAAAACAAAAAGTGATGTTAGACGGATGTAAAGTTATTAAACTAATGTTGTTGCATTCGAACAAATTGCATGTCATTTCAAATTCGTTCAAACTTGATTTTTGCAAAAGGTGACAGCCCTACTACCTACACTGCAATGACACAAAGCAGATTAAAAATCGGCAAGGTTTCACTTTAACCACTGACAGTGGTTACGGTTAATAAAAAAACAAAGGCAGGTTTGAGACGTGATGCAAACAACATTCTCCTGCATGAAAATCATACATGCTACAGGCACCACCCTGATCTCAACACCTTTAATCTCCACCTCGCTGAATGAAGGGAACATTATTTATTTACTCATTATTTCCATGAGACCCAATATCAGGGTAATTAGAGATACTGGCCTGTTCATTTGGGGCTCTGCAACGTGCATGCAAGAGCTGGTGTTGCATGTGTTTTTTTCTTGATACTTCTTGGGAGGTCCCAAGATCCAAATAATTTATACCCTGCACATAACGCTTTAACGTTAGATTGCTTTGAAATATAAAATGAACTATATATTATTTAAGTATTCAAATTTTGGCATTTTAGTGTCCGGTCTTATGTAAAATAGTAAAACCTCTTTTGAGACACACACACGGTCTCTCTGTGTCATTCACAGCATCTACACTAATTATTTAGAGAGGTGAGTGATCGACAGGGTGCTGAGCGCACGGGTGTCCTTCTGCCATCTGTTCAACAGCAGATACTCGCACACGCACACGCGAGCACGAGCATGCACGCATGCACGCGCACACACACACAGAATGAGGATTGGGTCACTGAATTTCACAGAGGAGGTCAGGGAACTCAATGGATCTGTTGGTAGTCTGGCCTCCCGGAAAAACAGTGCTGATATAAAGCCTCCGAGAAATCTGCCCGACCCTGAAACAGGAAGTCCGTGTTCCTATTCTCGAAGTCCCTTCGCTATGGAAACTATCTCAGTGCTATCAACCTACACGCTGAAAATGACAAGTTTTGAAGATCTGGATCGTGCAATAAGGCAGGCCTGCTCTGTTCATTCAGTGAATGATTGTAAAAATCTACAAATAATATGTTTACATCATTTTCGTGGGGGTGTTCCACCAAAACGGGTTCCTTTCCGACACTATTTTGCAGAGGCACCGTCGGGGCGTGGCGCCGCCCAGGACGACTGTGATTGGTTTAAGAAAATACAAACAGGACAGGGTGTTTTTTCACTATCCCGAAGCGAAAGCACATTGAATCCAGACCCATCTCCCCCCCAGCGTGACACTGAGACTGAGACAATGAGAGTAATCTGTTGGTGACACTGAGGATTGTCTTGAGTGACAGGTGAGTGTTTTACACTAAACACACTGGGACAAAGTCATTCTGTTGCCATACAAAATAATGTTTTTTTTGTTGTTTTTTTTTACATAAAATCATGTGGATAAATATGAAACCTGATGTAAACTAATGTATTTAAGTTTTCCCAAAACAATCCTCTGATGTTGACGAAAAGGAGACACACACACGTAACAAAAAAGACACAGTCACGCGTCACCACACACCTTCAAAATCACTATTCAGAGAGAGAGAGCGAGAGAAAGATGACAAAGCAAACGATACAAGTGAGCCTAGAGCTCAACATCAATATCTCCTATTGATTTCCCTTTTGTCCTGACACAGAAAAACGACCAATTTCACAACAATAGACTGTCCTATTCAGTCTTGTGTTCGCTCCCCTGCTCTTATCTCTCTTCATTTTCCTCTACAGGCTTTTATTGCTGAGGCTGGAAATAATGACATAATAGCTGTAGTTTTTTGCGAGCTGCAGATCAGGGTCAGCAGCAGTCAGGGGTGGGGGGGGGGATTACTATGTCCTCTGGGTGATTTCTTCTTCCTGGGTCACAGCCCTCCAGAGTCAGGGGGTCATTCAGGGTCAAGGAGAGAAATCCAAGAGGAGAGAAATCCAAGAGGAGGCGTGGAGTGAATCATTCTGCCTTGTTGATCTCTCTCTGGTAGAAAACGAGAACCGCCATTAAATACATAACAACACCATAACCCTTGGATACATATTAATGAGAGAGTGATCTCACTGTGACCTCAGGCACGCGCATGTGGCTGTTCCTCAAAAACCCATTTAGTATCTCGTAGGAGCTGTGGGGTTTAACGTGCTTTCTAAAAAGGTCCAGAGTAACACGACTATTAAATATACATTTGCACTTTAGCTGTGCATTCCTCAGGCTTTTTCTTGGCAAATGAGGCCAGCTCTGGTGTTTTGACAACACTAGTGATATCCTAATCCTTTATTTACTTCTACCAATGCTGTATAACAGAGATCTTCAACAGGGGGTCTGCGACCCTTAGGGGGTCCTCAGAGTTAGTAGTTTGATCATTTTTTTAACATTGTTTTTTCCAAAATTTAAATATTTCTGAAAATATACATTAATATGAATCCAACATATTATTAGCAAAGATAAATCGGCCTATTCATGATAAAAAAAAAACATTTAATTTAGACAATATTGATGATATATAAGGATATAAAGCATCAGCTATAAGGTCATCAGCTGATGCCGATTATCTCAAAATGCCATTAATCGGCCCGATTAATCAGTCAACCTGCAACTCATATACAATATATGTAGTAGGGGGTCCCTGCTCCGTCTCTCTTTTTAGCTAAGGGGTCCTTGGCCTAAGAAATGTTGAAAACCCCTGCTCTATAGCAGCAGTGAGTCATACTCTTTGTCCAGATGACTCTGCTGGCGTACACACTCGAAAGACACAAGATGAGGAGGCGGACGGTCTTGGCTCGAGTGTTTCGTCGGCACTGGTGGGTGTTAGATTGCTATTCTAATAGCAAAGGGGCTGAACACTGACCGGCCACCCCTGGAGAGATGAGAGGTGTGAGAATAAAATCAAATTAGCTGCAAAACAAAGGGGCGTCTGCTGAAAAGCAGCCACATCTACGGCGACTGGCAGACAGACAAAGCCACTCCCACCGGCTCTCCTGAGAGGAAGAGCCGGGGCCTCCACTCCCCATGTGGTCACAACACAAACAAGCCAGAACCAAGGACTTCAAAGCAGCCACGCACAAACGCCACACACAGGGCCTGTCTGAGACATCTCCGGTCATGTGACTGCAGGCCAGGTGCACTCAGACTGGGTCCTTGGCAAAGCAACATGGTTTCTGCCCCTGTCAGTTTTGATCGGCAGCCAATCAGAGGCTCCCCCTCCTTTGAGGTGGCCATTTTGGGGGCTCAGGCCACCTCCCAGATTGGCTGAGCACCTGCTGCTCTCCAATATGCCCACCCGCTCCCCACAGCGTCACAACAGGCCTCTCATTCACACTCCTTCAAGCCCCCCCACCCCTCCTCCCTTTCTATCTCCCCCTGCCAGGTGGGACCAAACACATGCCCGCTGTCTCAAACGCAAAGACGTGCCAGCGTTGCCCGGTTAGCTGCGAGGAGTCCTGAGAGACGTCCAACTATCACACAGACTTGTGGTAGAGCCAAACGGTTCAGGGAGGAACCAGACAGGCAATAAACAGAACAAATCCCACGAAACTTTAAAACACAGCAGCACAAAAGCAGCTGACAGACACACACTCACATTCAAAATTAATCAGACAATAGAAAGAACAAAGAAACAAAAGCAAAGAAAGACAGAAACAGTCTACAAAGCAAAAGCTCAATAAAAGATTTTCAGCATGAATAAACACAATATAGAAAATCTCCACATCGTATTTATAGGAGGGAGAATGGAAAGGGGGCTCAAATAAGAAATTGCTTTTCCCCCTCCGTTCGTTCATTTCCTGCAAAGAGGCAATGATGACCAATATGTCTGACCATCAAAGCACAGCACCTTCCTGCAAATAGCCATGTAATGTAGGCAGGAGTGGCATGAGGAGAAACAGCCGAGCTCCTGGCCCAGCTGATGGAGCCAGACCGGCTCCCCAATGATGACAGACACACAGGGGAAATCAAGCCAATCATTCACTCCCTCCCTCACACCTCCACATGCTTCTCTCCTCCCTTTACCTCTAAATAACCACAGTCCTGCTCTTTTCTTTTCTCTCCGCCCGTATCGCTCTCTGAGCCTTCTCTGCCGCTGATCTATTAACCCGTCCCCCTCAGCCGAGGAGCCGGGGCAATCTCAGACTGGCAAAACCAATTCAACAGACAGTGTAATGCTCTCCACTTCAGCTAAGCTCCAATTGGAGCTCTTGAACTGGAAATTACATTTTCACAGCTTGCTAACACTGAATTAATGCCAATTATAATGGGTGTTTGAGACGAAGATGCAGCGAAAAACAGCAGCTATATTTTAAGCCGAGGGAACATATTTGGCTGAGCCAAATGTTAAAATCACTTTTAGTTTTTGACAGCTGAAATTTGTATTCAGAGCAATGGGCAGCACTGGCAACATTTCTTTTAGCTCCTTCTTCTCTTTTACTACTCTTTTACTACTCTCTTTCTTTCTGTCTTCTCACCCCGGTGAAGTGGTGTTAGATTTAGAAAGACGGCCTGTAAAAATGGAGATCAGGGCAACAGCAACATTACCACCATGATCATGAAATGAGAGATTTTAAACAGCGAGGAGAGGAATAAGGAAGACAGAGGAACAGTGAGACAAAGTGCTCCTTTGTCTAGAAGAGAGAGAGAGAATAAATGGAGAGAAAATGATGGCACTTGGGAGGGAAGTTAATAGTGATAAAGTACTCTGCAGGAAGAAAGTCCCCTCAAATCCATATAGCTGTAACTGCTCAACCGCCACCAAGAGATGGGAATCTAAACTGTTATTTTGCCAGAGTTGACAGACTTGCAGAGTTGCTGAAAACACTCCATGAAAGTCACACACATGCACAAAAACCAATATACCACCATCAAACTTAATGCTTTGAACCCAGTCTCAATGTTTCCACCTGAGAGTGTTTGAAACGGTTCAACATTTTGTATAAATGTCCACACACTATGGAGCGTTTACATGTTAGTCAACAAAAGCACATTGTTCCCTGGTGGCATTGAGAGGAAAACCAGCATTCAAGGAAGTGTGAAATACTAACAAAGCACTGAAACTCCAGTCATATATATTTATCCCAGTGTACCTAAAGGATCGTATGGAAGTCCAAATCCTGCCAATTAAAATGAAATAATTTTATCAAATCGAAATTCCGTTTTCTATAAGAGTGTGCATGATAGCCTGGCATTGAAGAAACCACTCACCACCCACATTTTCAATTTCCAAGGAGTGGAGGAGCGCAGACGAAATAGAAGAATCAGTTGGAAAGATCTACAACCAATAAGAGCCACGAAACAACAGAACTGTGCGACACATGCGAGTTGGGGCGGTGCTTGGTCCGCTTTTGAAGCAAGAAAGAAATGGCTATATGGTCACAAACTTTCTCACAATTACAACTAAACATTAAAATGTGTTTCTGAAACCATCTGAGGTGGGAAATAGACAATACAGTAACAGAATCTCGATTCATGTTTGATCAGCACGGTCTACTTTGACAGTTTGAGCAGAGTTTCGTGAGCCTGGTGTGTTGCGCTGGACGGAGGATGCCAGTTACGTACGGTAACTACATTCTAGCATGACGCTCCTCCTGTCAGTCATCGTCTTAAACCCGCCCTACAGGAGATCAACGGTTGTGATTGGTCCGCCCAGGTTCTGGTCTGCTGGAAATCTGTCTGAGCAGGAGGGGAGCCAGACGTATCTGCCCGAGCAAAACATGAGCTCAGCAGATTCGTCTGCTTTCCAGGCATAAAGTATGACAAAATCAAAATAAAAAAAATCCAATGTTTGAAAAAGCAAAATTGCAGCCAAAATACATTTTCAGTTATCTACATAGCATAAGGCTGCCAAAATGATTATGAAATTGCCTTTTCATTTTCAAATTGGCAGACAATGTGCAACTTAAAATGAAATTGCAAACTGGAGTTTTGGATTAGAATGATGTCCTCATTATAGCTAATTTGCAGTGTAAATTAAATGCAACTGGCCCTTTTCATGGTAATTTGCATAATGACAGGAGGTCAACCATCAATAATATCATAATAACTTCCAATTGGCACTAATCAGACGACATCATTCCACTGATTTGCTTTCTGACCAGGATTACCATGTCTCCCTAGCAGACGTGACTTTGAGCTTGTTTTTTTTTCTATGTAAATTTCAAGTCTATTTCAAATTCAGTTTTAAATTTTAATGTTGGCAGCCTTGAGCTTGAGTTTGCAGCAATTAAATATAAAATTGATTTGTAGAAAGCCAACAGCATTCGATTACCAGCTTTACAAAGACGATCTCAATTCATTTTTACAAAATCAACAAACCTTTACATTTTGATTTAACAAGCTGGTTTGATGTTTTGGAATCTTCTTTTTATGCTTTAAATCACATTATTTCAGTCTACCTACAGTACACACATTGGTTATTTTTGCTCCTGTCTATTTCAAAAGCCATTCATGTTCAATACACTTTTCGAGTGGTGTGATGTGTAGCTGAAATTAGAGCTGAATTATCACACATTGTGCAGCCAGAGTATCACAAGTGTAGCGTAATTCCCAATGATAATCACACCTGTCACCGACACCATCTGGAGCTTCAACGTTCTGCTCTCAGGCTCCGCTCTCGCTTTCATTCCTCTGCCTGCTTACATCTCTCTGAATCCACAACCCTTAACCTAGACTGGTTGTGTGTGCTTTTGATAAATCATTTATCAACCGAGTCAAGCAGGTCATGCATCATAGCCTTCTCTGATGATGGAGACGCTGCATATATCGCCTGCAAAATATCCAGCCGGTGTGTGCTGATCGAATGGCAATGGAGCAGATATGGAGCTGCTATGGAGCTCTAACGTTGCTATTTCTAAAAGAGCAATCTGCAAATAGTGGCTGACAGAGTAACAATAATTGTCATGCCCTAAAGATAGCAGATTTACAAAAAAAAAATGTTGTTTTATTCAAACCCATTATCAAAGCATTAGAGAATGCTGGAGAAAATCAGGCCTTGTTGTGTGATGGCTCATCTCTGGAGGCCGTGCTGTGGATGTACACAGCTCATTAAAATGAGCAGCGATAATGGGAACAAGCTCGATTATCTAGCTAATGACATGTTGTCTCATAAAGAAACCAGGGAGCTACAGCACAGGGATTAACTCGTGTACAACACTGCACAGCCTAAAATATTTCAGATCCACTGTCAGATCCTAAGTGCTACACTGTGGGCAGATGACCAGTGCCAATATGTTGTGTAAACTAAAGCCAGGGTCAGAGCTGGGTCACATTTTCAGCTCACCCAAATGACTAAAGAGCAGGTTTTCCCACATGTGGTATTTATTCAGAAACTCTCTGAGACGTCTGCCTCCAATCCAATATAATGGAGGTGAATGTAATTCCATTTTGTTTACAGCATTGAAAACAACATTTAACAAGACTACGCATCTACTACAGCCATGCACTGACAATATGTTTAGCAGGGATGTTTATCTTGGTAACCATTTCAGTTTAGCGTGGCAGCATATTTGAGGTATTTGGTAATAAACCAAAGTATTGAACAACTTAGAAAAATAAAAGGCTGCCTGCCAACTCTGGAACACATTACCAACTGAAATCAAATTAATTCCAGATATTAAATCCTTCACAACAACAACAGGTTGTGCTGGCTGAAACCAAACCAGAGCTGTACCCATTTCAGCAAATTACGTGTGTTGAGGTATGCGTATTGCGTGATATGTATTTTAATATATTTCCATACTTGTAGAAATACAAGCATTTGCTAAATTAGCGGCCCTAGCAGTGGCAGGAAATACGACCCAGGATCTACACGGTCGCAGTTTTAAACACGTCACAATATAAACACGTTAACGTTGTGAAACACTTCCAGTTTGGTTATGATTTAGGCAACAAAACTACTTGTTACGTTACTTCACTTCCATGCATACGCACATGATGTTGTTTGACCCATCCACCACCCTTTTGGCGTCTTAATGCAGCGTTACACGACTTCCTGCTTTTCTCCCATCATAATTACTACAGGTGCTGCCTAACAATAAATGTGCTGCAATTGCTTGTACAAATGACCTATGGTGTTGTTTTTCAGTGGAGAACAGTCTCCATTTTAAACACATCATTTTAGACACAAATGCTAGCATGAATACAAACACACACCTTCACACATACAAACACTTGACCTCCAAATTTCAGCCTCCTCGGGTGAAAACTGTGGCCGCCAAAAGGAATTTTTGTGGACCGACCGACCAACTAACCGCTTTAGAGCTGCTGGTCGCAGCTAAAAAATAAAAATAAATCTCAACCTGCTGGTGGTGTTAAGGAAAAGTCTGGGAATCACCACAATCAGTAGGCTTCTTCCTCTCGGGACCATGAATGTCTGCATAAAATTTCATGGCAATCCCTCCAATAGTTGCTGAGAGACCGTGGCTAAAAACAGCGAGTCTTTCCAGAAACAATGTCCTAGATACTGTGGATAATCCTCGTCCCTAGAAACTGTTGACTGCGTGTTGATGTGTTTCTTTTTATTTGGGTGATCCCTAAAAAAAAAAATCACAGGGTTGTAAATCTTGCAACCTTTGGCTAATTGTTAAATTCTGCTCTGGCCTGCACATGGCACAGTAACAGGTTTCTGCAGCAGGTTCCTGTTGGAGGAAGCACAATGCACGTCTATTGACTGAGAGGCAGCAGTGGGCCAGTGGCTGTACGCCCAGGAGCAGAGGGATGTTTTTGTGTGTGTGTTTTTGTGTGTGTGCACCCATTTGCTCTTTTCCTCACACAGAACCTCTATTGTGATGTTTCTGGCACTCTGCAGTAACATTTGACTGGGGGCCTCTGCCAGTTCTCCGAGCCTGGCTCTCCCCTCGGGACTTCAAGAAGAAAGACAGGTGAAAATCGCATCCTGAATTGTTTTTCCCCATAAAGAGTGTGTAGTGTCAGAGTGGTATTTTCAGGATGAATGAAATGTAAGGATTCACTTTTAGCATATGGGAAATCTGATTTTCTAACAAGCCTACATTTAAAGCATTAATAATGGTCATTTCCAATGTGATGGTTATCTGAAAGTCTCCAAATGCCTTTTAAATGTCAGATAATTCTGCTTGCTTTTCAAGGGTAACATCAGTAGCAGAAGTATAAGGTGTCACCATCATCATCACATCTCCGATTGAGCTGCTGACATTTGGGGAAGTTTCAGCCGTCAAGACGGTTCTGTTTGGAGAGCACCGAGCTGTGGAATCAAGTGTCAGCCCAGGTGACTCTCTCTCCCCTCCTCACAGCGGTTCACCCATCTCCTGCCCGACACGGGAGCCCTCCTCACCTCTGTCAATCAGCCTCCTCCCCGCTGAGTGACAGCTCCGTCAGCTACTGGGGAGAGAGGGGAGCCTGAGCGAGTCCAGTCACATCTGTTGTTTTACAGGCAGCCTGCGTTCAGCCCCAGGGATCTCATTATATCCCGGCCTGTCGAGAGAACCGCTCATGAAGCACTCGGCCACACAATGATACATACACGCAAACAAAGACTGCATGCTTTTGGACAAAAACTCAGGCGTTTGTTGCTCATGTTCGATCAATACAAGTTTAACCAATCTGTCCCACCCACACATATAAATGAGCCAAAAGGATGATGATGCAAAGAAAAACTGCTGCTTCAGTGCAGCACACGCCACGCAAAACTATAAGTGACAGCTCTCAGTATTCGCTGCTTGTATTCTGGTGCGCGGCTGTCGATCTGAGATTAAACTTCGCCTGCAAACAGACACTAAAGGTGAGCAAATGCAGCCTTCAAAGTCAAAAAAGGCAACAGTCAGGAGGCAGTGAGGTGCTGGTTTAGACTGCCCAGTGGCTCAGCGTCACTTCTTGTTGAGACAAAGTAGGCTGATTTGCTTCACAATGCTGATTCTCACTGGCATGACGGGCAGGGTGCTCCATGCAAATCTCTGGAGTCTGTTTCAGTGTGTGTGTGCGTGTGTGCGTGTGCGTGTGTGTGTGAGAGAGGAAGGAGAATGAGCAAAGAGTGAGTGAGTGAGGAGAGAGGGAAGGGAGGTGAAGTGTGAGAGAGCGCGGGTAAAAACAGCATGCATGCTGGGATATGTATGTTGATGCAAGCCATTGTCTCACTCTGGCTCTCTGTGAAGGCAGGTTGCCCATTTACCCCCCACTGTTAATTACATCCTGGTGTACACACGCACGCATGCACGCACGCACACACAAGCACACACACACACAATGTGCTATCAGCAGCTGTGTCCTTCATTCAAATAACTGCTATGGTGCGTATCTACTTAACAAAATAACAAATTAAGGTTTGTTTTTTCTGGTTTATGGTGCTTATCTACTTAACAAAATAACAAATCAAGAGATGTTTCCGGTTTCTTACAATTTGGGACTTATTTGCTTCGTTTTTCTCATCATTTCTATCATATATGATAACATTGTACTCACCAAAGTAACTGCTGAGATTTGGGAAGATGGCAGCATTACCGCACTTTATTAGGATGTAAAACTAAAACTGACTTAATAATAATCTTGGTAATAATCCTTCATTGCACACACACTCTGTGTGTGCACAACTACAGTAGGTCAAAGGTGAACCAGGAATTAGTTTTCTCTTACAAATAAGTTTTTCTAACCCATATGATTGTCTGACTGTTTGTGTTCATTTGGCGATGGTGATGTTTTCCCAGATTTATGTGATTAATTTGATGACTGCATCCTTACTGTTAATGATAGGAATAATGGCCAAAACTATGAACCTAAGACCCAAGTTTTAATAAACCAGAACTATCCTGGTGCTGGCTCAGGAGATAGAGCGGTGGGTCAATCCTCGGCTCACCTGGAGTCTACTTGTCGAAGTGCCCTTGCACAAGATACTGAAATTCACAAATGTCTCCCAATGCCAATGGCATAATCATCAGTATGTGAATGTTTATCGCTCCTGATGAGCAGGTGGCACCTTGCATGGCAGCCTCTGCCACCAGTGTGTGTGTGTGTGTGTGTGTGTGTGTGTGTGTGTGTGTGTGTGTGAATGAGTGAATGCTGACTTGTGTTATAAAGCGCTTTGAGTGGTTGCTCAGACTAGAAAGGTGCTATATAAATGCTGTCCATTTACCCTATCTTTGCAGTAAAGTGGGAGGGACTGTTTTCCTTGTCAGCTAGCATTTATAAAGTTTCATTTTATCAAGAGACAAAAATGTACTCTAAAAGAATCTTTATTATTCATCGTATATATCAGAAAACTCCCCACACATACAATCTCAATTTTCTTTCATTTCTGACTCCATCCGTATTCACCACTCTCCCTCTCAATGTCCATTAAATAATTCAGCACACTCCTCGTTTTTAGTGAACACTACCGACCCATGCTCCCATGTGTCTGTTTTATTGGGACACCATGCACATGCTGGGAAAGTATGTCAGTGTTTTTAGCGTTTGAGATTTTCAGTATAGCCGATGGGTCAAGATCAGGAGTGGACATTAAAATTCATAAAGAAGTGCTTTAAATCAAAAGGCATTTCAGTAGCCGAGAGAGGAGATAAGATGATAAACACGCGAGCCTCGGGTCGGCATGCACAGACAACAAGCCCCAGGCCAAAGCAAGGCCACTGTCTTCTCAGTCAACTCATCTGGGCTCGCCGGGAGCGTTTATGTCCACACGGACTAGTCAACCTGCCTGGCAGGAGACTTAGAATGAGACGTTACATCTCACATTTAACCTTTCCTGGGTATTGAGGATGACACTGATAACACTCGGCTAGGGATGCCATGGTGAGGAAATGCTCCCACCGGTTATTAAACTCCTGCACCACGGCTGTGTTAAGCCAAAATTATAAGCGAGGGTCCGCTGTGGTCCGGGTGACATAAAAAGAGTGTAGGCTCTGTGCGGACAACCGCGTAAAGTCCAATTTGTTGTGACCACATACTACAAGTGGTGGCCTAGCGGTTAGTCTCGTGTAGTCAGACCTATCTCCACAGCGATGTGTCTGCACTGGGGTGTAGGTCTGGATTTAATAGCTTTCACTCAGGTATAGTGGAAACAACTCCCTGGCCTGTTCTTTTTTTTTTTTTAAACCAATCACAATCGTGTTGGGCGGCGCTACGCCCCGGCTGCTGCGAAGGGACTCTGAGAATCACACAGAAGGAAGGAGGGACTTCCTGCAACCGGGGGTGTCCTCCCGGCGGAAGTAGTGCCTCTATGCCGACACTGCTACCCAGCCAGACTACCTAGCGATCTACTGCGCATGTGTGTAACACGTCTTCCAAGCGGAGAGTATAAACAGAACTGCTACATGTTTGTGGTGTCCGCAGCTGTCCGTGTACCGGAGCATAATCGAGCCCTTAGGCATCTCCGACTCTCCGGTCAAACTTTTGCTGCGCGGCCCATTTTGGCAGCTGCTGGGTTCAGACAGAAGGCGGAAGTGCCACGAATCGCCCAGAAGCGACGGCCGCTTCCCTCGGCGCCCATGTTAACTACAGACTGTATACTCCGTCTGCTCACGATCTAGTTTCTGGTCTATTTTCTGAGTGAATCTGGCAAGAAAACACACTGATAATCTATTATAAATGATATAAATATATTATATATGATATAAATGATCTGACTCTGCACTTATGCTTTTTGATAACAAATCCACCGCCATCGTCTCGTCAGTCTCGTCATGTGATAAGCAAAATCTGTCTCTCTGTGTCCAGAGCGGAGCAGACACTTTCACGTGGGCGGGGCGCAGACACCCAAAAATGAACTAAATAGGTTTTATTTCTATTTTTTTTAAAAGCACAACGACGGTGGGCAAGTAGGCCTAATGTCATGGATGTATGCCCAAACACTGTCTAACACCGGTAACACAGACCACCGCGGCACGCCTACACTTGGTTTTGGATGGTCTGATAGTTCTGCTGGTCGAGCTACAACCTCCCTTGTAAAGGATGAGAGGAGTCCCTAATGGCAGTTCTGCCCCAACTACAGCAGATTAACCTGCTTGTCCAAGTGGAGAGGAAGAGAAACTTTTAACAGACTAAAAAAATCCTGCTTTAAAAGAAATTTTAATCCGGAAACTATCTTAATAGTGTACAGGCTGAAACTGTCCTTGATCTGATGCATGGCTGCGAGGCAAGCTCCACCACAGCTTCCTATTTATAATATAATCTCTCGCCAAAGGCTACACACCAGCTTAGACAATCCTTTTTAACCAGCGTCTTATCCAGTCTCTTGTCCACCCTGCGACAGTCATTTAAATGCTCTCCCCTTACTCCTCTCAGAAGACATTTTCTGTATTTTTGTGGCTGATCTTTTTTCCTTGGGGACAACATTACTTCAATTTATAGGGACAGAAAATAACACTATATATGCATGGAGATTGGCTAAATTTGGGCAGAACAAATTAATAGATTAAGATGAAACATTATTGATGCCTGTCAGAGAGAGTATAGAAAATACTTTAGGGTGTCAGGTAAACACTAAAAGGTCATTGTGTGTATATAAATGAGACTATGATGTGTATAAATGTGTAAAAAAAAATGGATTGAAGCCTTAATAAGAAGATGCAAAAAAGAAATAATGTTATATACGGACAAAAAGACCATGATATTGATTAAAGCATCCATATACAGTACTGAATATCGGACATAAGAGGAGTATAATAATAATAATTTCGAAAAAATATGAATAGAACTAATGTGCTGAAGTGTTTCCAACAATGTCCAATCAGAGGGTTTGTGTGTACGGTATGTACAGAAATGATCTGTATGTAAATGTGTGCTGTGAAAGATGTTATCACATATATTCAAATTAAAGACAGCATGTAGCCTACATGGTTTTTATATTTGGATGAGTGTTGGTGGCTGTTCTCTTGTAAAGAAAAAAAATTTAAAAAAACTCCACATGGAGGAGACAGATTTACATAAATTGTGACAGTGCTCACTGATGTGTGGTGTCATTATCTCAGTTGCAATCAAGTGTGCAAGAAGAAGAAAATGTAAAAATAGTACATATAAAGTAAAGCATATACAGTAATACAGCGTTGTATACACACTGATAAGTCAAATACACAGCACAGGCACAGATAATTAAGAGCACGGAAATGTGAACATGGATATTGAGTTTTCTTTAAATAGGATCCTTCAGCAGTTGCAGATACTGTACGGAGACAGTTAATATTATATGTGGATGTGTTGCGGTGGAGAAGACTGTGAAATGCCTCATCAGTTCGATTTATATACACCTTCATATTCTAACATTTTTCAAAAAGGGGGACCAAGAGAGCTCATAAAAATGCTCTATCCAGCAGACTAAAAAAAAAGCCAGTCGATTGAAAAAAATCTGCTTCATTGAAATACTAAAATAAACCCTTCAGCGTTCTCTTTCACAATCTTCTTTTGAAAGTTTTAATGGCTGATGAATCGATCCCTCCTGCATTTTTGCAACAAATTGAATAGTGGAAAAGGATAAAATAAGTCGAGAAATAAGCCTGGTACTTTGGCGCCGCATGAGGCAGGGCCGTGGAGAAATTACGTTTATTAAGTCTACAACGACCCTATTGATTTTCTGTTGTGTGTCTGCCATAATAATGAAGACGGCGGATGTCAATGCTGCCACAGTGTAATCAGTGTACGCTCTGACAGCCTTTCTCCAAGTGATGAAGAGGAGAAAGGCCAGGCTGCGACATAACTGCCTGGCAGGCCTGCAAGTTTACAGCTAATTTGACCACTGACAGAAACAAATTAGTTTGCAATGTGGAAATATAGATCAAGATGTCATCAATCTTTAAAAGTGCACATACACAGCATCTGGGTTTAGTGTTGTTGAAGGGTAAAATCTGAGCTACACTTCCATACATATATGATTAATATTTTCATAATGACGAAAAATCAACATTTGCATTAAAGGATGATTACAAGTGTCTCCTTGTCATAGTTTGGCCGTCTTTTCTTTTCCTGTCACGAGAACATTTTACTCACCAAAGTAATTATTGACACTGCTACAACGAACTCAGACAGGGACAGAACCACCAAGAACAAACTGTAAACAAGCCAACAGTTTAACCAGATGAGCTAAACCACTTTATTTGAAGGTAAAAACTCAAATGAGCACCCTGAAATGTCAGTAATAATCCCTAAGTGGACAGGAAAACTACCATAAGTATAGCAGGTCAAAGTTAAAGCAGGAAGTCGGTCTGTAAACTGAGATGGATGTTTACACGGACAGTTTGGCTCATCATTTTACTTTTCGCTTTTCTTTCCCAAATAAGTTTGTCTAACTTGGGGGTTTGTTTGCCTCTTGCCCTGTTTAGCAATGGCACCACATTCCCAGATGTCAGCATTAAGTAGTGAGTCCAATGTCATAACTAATAACTAATAAAAATGAGACACAAGTTGGAACAAACCAGAACTACCCTTTAAGAGATGTTAGTGGTTAAGACGTCCTGGTTCAATATCCGGCCGGGGAACTTTACTTTTCCAACGTATTCCTCGTCCCATGATGCCTTGCATAAATTATGAGCGGGTATTCCTTTCACAGAACCGGTGCCTGAGAGAGCTGTGCTACAGGTGTCTTCCCTTTTCTTAGACATTTGGGGGGAAATAAATTATGTGGGAACACAACCTGCCATACTTCAAACGGGAGAATGTGATCATACCTACTCTGCCTGCTCCGTTTTCTACAGAAATGATGAACTACCTGAAAAGGCTTATCAGTACTTCTGCAGTAATAAAGTCAGGAGCGGTGTATTAAAGGAAGCGGGATAGATGGAACTTTGTCTAAAAGCAGACATGGAGCCAAGGTCAGTTCCTCAGGTCGTCCTTCTGTAGTAGAAGGTAGGGCTGCATGATTAATCATTAAAAGATTGTGATCTCGATTCAGGCACGTACACAATCTCATTTCTGATTGGACAATAATTCGGCCATATTTGCTTTGGGGAGTTGCATATTTAGAATGAGTGCTCATAATAATAATAATGGACCAATTAATTGGAAAATGTAAAATGTTCTTGGGGGATCACCCCCAAACCCCCTCACCAAATACGTGCACTAAGTCTTCCACAAACTTTCAGGAAAACGG
>JAOVVB010007348.1:0-16935 GCA_028570985.1 Heterobranchus longifilis | reverse complement strand
GGCAGCTTTAGATTTTAGATTTTGACTTTAGATTTTGATAGTATATAATTTTAAAGAACTAAAGTCGTTCCCCTGGTGCTGTGCTGTTTGTGGTTATGTGGTTCTTTAGCTGCTAAGGAGAGGTGCAATTGAATGCGAGAGGATGATAAATCACTCAATAGACCTCTGAACAATTTGTCCCCCTCACTTCTAAAATGATGGCTACGCCCCTGGGTACACGAGTGTGTGAAACAAGAGGTCGTGTTGAGACTTGAAAAGACAACCTGATCTCACATGACATGCGTGAAATGACCACGACCCCTTAACACCGAATTACGCGGTGGGGTCACATTTGTGTTACAATTACGTGGTGGCACCATGGTTATGAAATCTACATTTCCGTGAGTTTCGGTAGGTTTAGGCACTGAAAACACGTCGGTAGGTTTAGAATTAAACATCATGGTTTGGATTAAATACTTTACATAACTTACAGTACATCGGGACACTTACAGGATATCAAAATGACAGAAAATGTGGGACACGCATGATTTCCCACATGAAAGTCCTGTGTTTTAGAAGTCCTGTGTTTATAGGACCCATCAGCACCCCAATCTCTGTAAGCGGCGCCTGGACGCTCTTTATACGTCATCATCTGGTTGAACCTGGGAATTCGTGTGTCCACCACAGCAAAGGATCCTAATAGACTTTCCACTGACATTGTCATTTTAACACAATATGTGACCCCACCACGTCATCCAGTGTTAAGAGGTTGTGGTCATTTCACATATTTCTGTGAGATCACATTGTGAAAAGAGGTAAAATTAGGAGACATTGTTGTGTAAATCTGGGAAGGCTGTTTCAATATTCCTTCCCTTCACACACAATAGACATCAGTGATTTACTGTACACTAAAAGTATGTATTGCCTATCTGAGTTCAACCTTGCCACATGTTCTTTCTTATATTACTTTTCATTCTAAGCCATCTCCAGATCCTCTCCTCTCCCCCTCCCTGCAGTTGCATCTTCTCCACTTGCTTTTCTTCCTCCTGCGACACTTTACCCCCATCTATGATCATCTCCTCTACCTCTTCCTCCTGTCTTCCTCACATCCATTTGATGGCTGCGTCCTTAACCTGCAACTCACCCAGGGAGCAGATCAATAGAGGTTGAGCGAGGCCAAGTGTCATGCTTTCAATTATTTCTTCTTCCCCGGTTGCATGTGCACGTACAGACAAATTGATATAGTTGTCCCTTGAGCCAGTCATGGCTTACCGAGTGAACAGAGCCTGGATGAAGCCTTACTTCCTGTTTCTGCGCAGAAACAGGAAGTCCATCTTCCCATTCTCAAAGTCCCTTTGTTACAGAAACAACGGCAACAGCCTCGGAGCTATCAACCTATAACTACACGCTGAAATGTTTTTTTTTTACGTTTTGAAGAAGATTTGAATCATGCAATAAGGCAGGCCTGCCTTGTTCTTTTGGTGAATGATTGTAAAGATCTACAAATAATATGTTTACAACATTTTTGTGTAGGTGTTGCCTCCGCTGTTTTGCAGAAGCACTGTCGCTGCATCAGTGGCATGGCTCCACCCAGAACGATTGTGATTGGTTTAAGGAAA
This sequence comes from Heterobranchus longifilis, assembly GCA_028570985.1. Taxonomy (NCBI): domain Eukaryota; kingdom Metazoa; phylum Chordata; class Actinopteri; order Siluriformes; family Clariidae; genus Heterobranchus; species Heterobranchus longifilis. The sequence goes on along the minus strand of JAOVVB010007348.1, from coordinate 15,337 downwards.
TACACACAGGCCAGGGAGTTTTTTTCAAGTCAAAATAGTTATTTTTCTGAGTAAATCACTTTGGTAAAAATATTGCCATATTCCAAGACTAGTAATAGTTTAAGTATAGTAGTATTTTATTCAGTCATCATATACAATACAGTAAGTACACACAGTGTACACAATACACAAATATAATTAATAATGAAAAGACACAGGCTTAATGCTTGTATCTGACATTATAAAGGTTTTTTTTCTCTGTATTTAAATTTTTTCCCCATTGTTTCCCATCGGCCCATCTACTCTTTTCATATTTTACAGGAAAAACTTTTAATTCAAACAGTACTGAACTGAAACTACCTCATAGCTCTGCCACAAAAGGGTATCTGAAACACCATGCGGTGGTTCACATGTATTAAGCTTTGTTTTATAGTTTGTTTCAATAATTGTCTCACTTTCAATTATTGAAATTGTCTCTCTGAAAAATGTAATTTGCACATTCCTGATAAATGGCCAACAATGTTACCAGGAGGTCAGACATGGTATTTCAAAATATGAAATGCATACTACCAGAAATCCCTGCCTAGCTCTCCTGACACAATGCTTCCTGAGTGAACACAATTTTTGCAGTCATGTCTTTGGATGAGAGACATTTTGCAATGAGAAAAATCCAGCATACACAAAACTGAACCGCAGAAAGTGGCCGCAAAGTAAATTAGCTTTGGTTAAAAAAAAAAAAAAGGAAATCATTGTGAAATTAATTTAAAAATCCAGACTACATTTCACAAGTTTACACAATACAATTTAGGTCCAGAGATCATTCGCTGAGAACTGATTAAGCCCAGTCAGATACACGAAACCCATCAGTAAAATATGGTAACTTCTGAACCTTAGGAACAAGTATTACACCACTCTTGGTGTGATAGATGAAATGGAGCAGGATTCAGCAACTAACCTCAAATTTACTCAGGAACAGATTTTGGTACCTCATCTATTTCCAGTTAAATCAGGAGAAAGTCGAGTGAATGGTGCATTTGTAGAAGTCTGCAACAAGAGGAGCAAAACTACAGAATGGTAAATGTGAGGTTTGTGCACGTAGGTTCTGCTTGGTCGGGACCTTTGGCATCACAGAAGTGTCCATTTCAGACAGTGATGGCCACTGACCAAACTGCCTGAGTTTGGAGTGAGAACAGAGTGGCTCTACATTTATAAATTTTTGCTTTTTACAGATCTCTCTTATGCTGAGTGCAGTAATCCCAAATTTGACCACAACCGTAAAATGGCCCAGATGTTACATCACGTTTATCTTTCATCAACATAACCAAGTTGATAATGAGGCTATTCTAATGTATTTAATAACTTTACTGTATTGCTAATGCTGTGGGTTTTAGTAGTGCATTTCAGAGTATGTAAGTGGTAGGCATGCTTGTGGCTTGCAATGGTATAATAACATTTCAAGAGTGTTAAATATTTATGATGACACTCATAGACTTTAACCTCTTGGCTGTATCACTTACAGTATGAAGCTCTATTGAAGTACAAATACATGTATGTTAACTTGCATCAGTGAGCATGCATCTATTATGCATATGCATGTATATTAATGCTGTCTTTAAAAAGAAAAGATGCAGTAGCCTATGTGTTTATGTATAAAGACAATTTCTTGCCAAAAAAGTCAATACCGGTCATAAAACTCTCACATGGTATCCTTATTTCAACATGGGTAACATTGTTGTGCGTGTGTTTGTATTTGGGAGTAAGGCTTAGGAAGTAGGAGTTGCCACAGAAGATGAGTGTGAACATGAGCAGCAGGCCATGGCAGACTTTCAGAGGTGCTGTTGCTCCCCCGCACTCTGCCAGAACATTCCTCATTTTCAGACCTAATTGAAAATAAACAGATCGCTTGGGACTGGAGTGTAAATCTGATGGGCTGGTGAAGTCCACTACCATTGGTAATGTTTAATGTTGTTTATGGCGCAGATCTGCAGCGAGATTAATTAACCCAATTAGACTTGAGCAAAAGACATAGAAAAAGGAGCTCTCGCCTCACTTCTCTGTATCAAACAGACACAGTTCAACAACATATTTCTGCTTTGAGTTTTTCTATTTTTCTTTTTCTTCCAAAGTCAATATTGTGACATACTATTTGCCACTAACTGACTGCAATCCTCATTATTTATATGTAGTAAACAAGAATGTGTGTTTCCTTATCTGAGGTCTAAGGATAGAGGGCGTCATATGATGTACAGATTATAAAGTCCCTTTGTGATTTCTGATATCAGGTTACAGCATACAGTTAATAAAATTGACTTGACTCGACAAAGATGCACAGGTAAAGTGCATCTTTGCATATGCATAGAAAAACATGCTTCCGCAAGCATATGCATATAAATTGAAATTATTCTGGACATGAATTTATATAAATTCCTAAATTATAAAATAGGCTGATTATCACTGTCGAAAATGACTCATATGAATGTGTTACGACCTGCTACCTTATGGTTTCGTTGGCTTGGTGTTCGTGTCCCGTTTGACAATAAAATTAAACGGAGCTATTTTTAAGGGGTGCTGATTTAGGAAAAATGTGCCTATGGGTCATATTAGAGAGTAGGAACAAACAACGTATGTGGTCGTATGGTTTGGAGGACTTGTTGGTATGCTACCTGCCCACCTGGTGAAAATAGTGGAGCATTGAACAGCCAAAAGCTGGATATTTCCCTCAGGAGATGGTGGAGACCAAAACAGAGCTTAAAGGAGTGTGAATATAGGACGACGCGATTGCCATCACAAGTTTATGAGGTAATAATATTTATTTTTTTCTTGTTGCCAAAAATCAATTGGTTTAAGTTTGGTTTAAGCAACTAAAACTACCAGGTTAAGTTTAGAGAAATTGTTTCCTGAAACAAACACTGGTACTTCAGGAGACATGACAGAAACTACAGTCTTCAATGTCAAAGTCTTAACAAATATTCACCTCTAAAATGTTTGCAGTGCAACAATGTCATGCTACTTCTGCCTTTCCTCACTTTGCTTGTCATTTTAAGCATTTGGACAAGCGACCAGTGCTGTCAGTTTTTGTCTGGTGAGGACAGGCTCGTTACAGAGCCCTGCACCGGGCTCATGTATATGCATGACTCATAGTCATCTGGTGCCTCCCTTCACAACAGACACATGGTTTGAATCACATACATCACAGCATCACATTTACTTGAGCTATTTGTCACTATTTGTGATATATAAAGTATCTAACAGTATGGGGTTGTTATTATTTTTTTTTGTGATACCCATAGGAATTGAGACCTATTTAAATTTCAATGACCTTACTTTAAGTAGTGGTTTTTCATGACCCCTCCTGAATAATTAAAAAAAAATGAATGACCTTCCCCCCAGCAAATACATTTTAATGACACAGTAAATGTTGAAATAGTATCCTAGACCATGGTAGGCTTTTGCCATCAGGGCTGCTAGATCAACCAGCTTAGGCTGTCTGAGTTATAATGGATATATAATAGAAAATATATGTGACTGACAGACTTTTTATGCAGCAATCTTTGTTCTTTCTTTCTGTGCTGCTTGTGTGTCTTACTTTGTATTTATGTGCTTTTATTGTATCTGTTTGTAAAGACTTTTTAACAGTTACAAATTCATCTTCTTCTCCTTCTTCAAAAGACCTTGCATATTGTGATGGTTACCCTCTCAAATCCAACATCACAATGCAGAAGTCGACGATGAATTGTTTTAAAATGGGTATCGAATCAATTTATCCAGGTTACCATTACAAATGTCGGATTTATGTTCAGCCATAAATAATGGGAAATAGGTGCAGTCATTGCATACCGTGAAGAAAAGCAATACCATACATTTTATAGGATTTGGTTTGTCTTAGTGACATCTAACAGATGATGGATTTGGCATGACAGCTACAGCCTGAAGGTATGTATAATCTTTATCTACACATATTTATATAATTAAAGTGTCTTGCTTTTTTTTTAATGTGTGGGCTGTACTTTGCATTTTTGATATCCTGATCTACATTAAAACTTTTTATGGTCTCTGTTGCTCTAATCTGATATACTGATATACTGGGTTGCCCCAGTTGTTTCTTGTTTTCTTGGAACCTGAGTATATAAAATGTGGCGAATGACCACTGTTTTATGGTGATGCTTTGAAAGACTGATTTTATTCTGAAGTGTTGACCTAAATCAAATAGCCAATGTGATTTGTGTGGGAGGTTTTCAAAGATTAATTTGAGTCGATTTAAAGTCTTTCCAGCATCAAAAGAATCATTTGATGTTCACATTAAGTCTATGTAGGCCCTTTTCAAAGCAGACACTTTAAAGTAGAAAAAAAAACATAGGTGTTACTAATAGCATTAACGGTGGCTCTGCTTTATTCAAGTCTCATGCAAAAACTCAGCACCCTGAAACTGAAGCAGCTAAATTAAATTCATCATTCTTTTTATGCTTTTCGTTCTGTGACATGTCAGGATGTCTTTGTAACATCATAATAACAATCAGTCATAAGTCATTTATAAGCCTTTAGTTAATAAATTAACTTATCATAAGAAAAACATCTATAACTGTTTGTAAATTATTAATAAGTATTAATAAGGCAAGATAGGTGACGCGAGTGATTGGGGGAAAATGTGATGCAGAATTAATATTTTGACATCGGACTCTTTTTCACGGCAGAAAAGTAAACACATTGCACTCGCGCTTTCACAATAGCAACAGTGTTCATTCAGACAGATATAGTCTGCAGGTTTTATGCTGCATTCACATGGAGCCAGGCAGATGGTAGACGGAAAACCAGATATCATTTTAGTGGATGAGAGCAGGACGGTAAAATTAGGTGAGGCCATCAGAGAATACAGAGTCCATATGAATGCAGCATTATGCCCGAGTCGACCCACCTGAGGATTGACACCCGGAGTGACAATAAGGCATCTAAGTTTGTAGTTTTAAAACCCGGAAATGAGCTAGAATTTTTTCGTCTTGAAGTCAGTGGGGTTTTTGAATGTGTTATGGTTTAGATGTCTAAAAATACGGTCTGTGGTTAACACAAGCTTCAGAGATTTTAACGATATAAAATATGTCGGCAAATACCCCGCTGATGCATTTTGAAACTTTCACAAAGGTGGTTGCTAACAAGTGGCTAAACGAGATGACAGAGGTTGTCGAGGACATTAAACGCTACCATCAGCTTAGTAGTGGTGATGGTGACGTGGACCGTGAAATGCGAGAATGTAGTTTGTTTATAGCCTAAAGTTAGCTTTTTAATTCTGATGATTGCATTTACGCTTCTAAAATCATAAAAGTGGTGTTCATATGGAGAGATTATCTCACTCGACAAAACGTGTAAGTATCATAAACTTGTATTCGCCACAGAGCTTATTTTCTGCAAAATCCAATGCAAAAAGCCCATAGGCTTGGGCTTGTGCTGGCCTACAAAAAGACGTCATCCCTTCGGCTCTCTGTAGGGTTCTGAGTAAGTTAGAAACATTGCACGCATCTGCCTTCCCCTCTGTCACTCTCTCAAACACACACACACACACACCGCAGCGCTCAGCACTTGTCACTGTTTCAGTGCTGCTGTAGATGGTGGATGATTAATGCTTCAAGACGAACAAGACAACATGCTCAGCTGTCGGTAATTAACCAAAAATCACGTCAAGAAGTAAATATGACGAAGCTTCTTGCTCTTGGGTTCACAGTGAATGCTCAGAGACTAATGTTTATTTTATGTCTGAAAACTCTGACAGTATGAGACCCAGCAAATTAAGAAGACACCTAGAAATGTTACATTTTGTATATTGTCAGTTTTTAAGTAGCGTGCTATGGACCTTTTTAGTGTCCTTAACTAATAAAATGTAGAACCACTGCCCTAATCTAAAGCCCCTTCACTCTGACATCTCTCCAATGTGCTTGTGTGTGTATTAATTGGGAGTTCAATGCCTTGCTCAGGGGCACCTCGGCAGTGCCCAGGAAGTTCCCAGTGACCTGACCACGGCCAAAATAATAAACACACGATTAAGGTGAAGGAACGATCGTGGTCATGCTTTTACAAAAACAACGTCGACTGTTGGATGGAAACAGCTGTTTCCCGTTGACTCATCCATCTGTGCAGACTTTGTCACGCTATAAGAAAATCAACTTTTTCTTTTACACCTTTCTTTCTTTCTTTCTTTCTTTCTTTCTTTCTGCATGAATAAAAACAAGGTGCATTGCATATTGTTCTTTATCATTATGTAGGTAATTTGTCAGTGGTTTGCATGTTACCTTATACTGGTTTTGGTCTTAATTGTTCCTCATTTACTATACTGCACAGTGGCTATATTAGTGTTTTTTTCAATTGAGTCACTGACCCACACCCTCATCATTTTTTTTATTTTATGATAGAGGTTATAAAATATGCAGACCAACACTCAAGAGATGCTAGAAACTCAACTACTTTGGAGTGTATCCAAACATGACCTGTCAGCGCCCAATAGTCAGTCAGAAATGCTCAAGTGTGCTCTTGAAAATAAGATTTACAAAGGGTATCATGGCTGTGTTGTAAGTAATTGATGTGAAGCACACCTGGCAACAAGCATGAGCAAAAATGTAGCCACCTCTAAATTGTTGATATTAGATAAATAAGCTTTCATTATGTTTGTAAGGTTTGGTGACCAGGGCACATACGTGCATATACATACCGTGTCTTCAACTGCCACTTTTTACAAGCAACATATTTTACAAGATTTTTAAAATAAAATCTCTACCTGCAATGCTTGTTAGCGTTTTCCATGAAGACACCCACCAGAGTTTTGTCAAAAGCTGTAGGTGGGACAAAATTTAACTGAGGTGGCTGTCTCATAATTCATCATTCTCTATGCAGGAAAATCTGATCGAAAAAAAGGCTGAATTATGCAATTTGCTTGCAGTAGGTTGATAAGTGACCACATTCAAGTCATCCCAGGAAAAATAAATTGCATCATATTCACCTATTTTTGTGTAAGAATTTAAATTGTATGTAGAAAAAAAAAAAAAATACTGAAGAAAAATGGATGAAAACAAAATAAAGGAACTCAAACATTGCATATCAAACCTCCCTGCCTGTTTGGAATGGCTTCAGACAACACTTTGGTTCCTGTTTAAAGTACAGCCTCGGGCTTCTCCTTAACTCTTTCGTGTAACTACTGATCCCATTCCAGTTGTCTCATGTTTCAGGATGTGAGTTGAGTGGGCTGAGGTCCTCAGCAAGGGTTTTCGTCTCCACAGTGTTTTCCAACTCATCCTCTTGCATCATCATTATCATGGTAAATAATTCAACACGATATGACCTCCCTGCACTCTCTCTCTCCCTCTATTTCTCCTTTCTTCTCTCGCACATGGTTTGGTGATAACAGAATAACCTGTTAATGCACACCTACAAAGATGCACCTCTTCTCTCGTGGACCTGGCAATTTAATACATTGTGTAGTCCTTTTTTACACATGCACATTAATGCAACCCACATACTGGACTGATACTGGTACCAGCCATGATAACAATGATTAATGTGTTCATTCTCTCACTGACTGAGTGCACTGATAATTGCTTGTTGCTGATACTGCTCTTCTCGAAATCTCTAAATGTTTATATGTACAATCCACATGACAGCGAGCCTCTGGTCTTTAAAAATATATGTGAACAATGTATTTTATGTATTTGTGTAGGAGACATTACATATAGTAACTAAAAGAGTGTTGACATTGCACAACATTACGTTTGTACACTGAGGTTAACATAAATGTACACACATTTAACTAAATAAAGTTTTATGAATAATACAGAGAGAATAATGCACTCCCTGGAGAAACTCAAGGTGGGTACATTGGTGTGCTAGCCAAAACTAAAATGTTAAATACATAAATAAATATATTTTACAAAAACAATTTATAATAAATAATTTCCTTCCCAGCGACCTGAGTTCTTATTTAATTTAAGCTATACAATTATAATTGGATCTTTTATAGTTATTATTTTCCTTCTTGTTTTCTGTTGAAATATAGATGCAAGAGATACAGAAATTACCAATAAAATAAATACATAAAATGCATGTAGATATTCACTTTGACATACATACAGTACATTAACATCCATACGCATCCACATCCATAATGCCTACACAATGTAGATGTACAGTCTAGAATTTGATTATAATTGTGACAGTTTTTCTATTGTTAGAGCAAGAGTCTCTGTTATACCTCAGCCTTCATGTCACATATTCTTCCTATTGATAATTCTAAAGAAACAGCCTCATAAAACAACGAGAGCCAGTGGTGATTTAGATCATGTGGATATTTCCATCTCATTACTATAATTTCCTCTGCTGCTGTTATTCCACAAAACTGTGTGCTTTTTTATGGCTTGCTAAAGCAAGAGAAGAATCGTCATTCAATAAAATGTTTGGACGGCGGAGTATAAATTGTGAACGAGGTATTGAAATACATCATGCACTCAGAGCAAACATGCAGTAATTTGATTAAATTCACTCTCATTCATTCGCTATGCTGTTTTATTTCTGTTTGAAACAATGTTATGAAAGCTGTGATTGTGGTCTGTTTCATAGAATTGCAGATGATGATGATTGGAACTGTGTATTAAGCGTCCTTTCACCTGAAATACTGATGGAAAAATTAGGGTTTATCACAACTAAAATGGAAACATTTACAGCCATAAAGTGGAGAGGAAACTTTGGAAATTCAAAAAGCTGAAATACTGCAAAACTTATTCTGGTCTTGGTGGAAAACTTGGTGTATTGATAAAAGATACTGCAACAAACGTATAAATCATTATGTACATGAACCATGTGACTTAAATGTCACTCGAGTTTCTGCACCACTGAAGAGACGGAAAATAGCTGCAAACGAAAACAGTACATGTGTGGGCGGATGATGAGAATGCAACGTTCCTCAAATTAATACTTAAAATAAACACAAATGGCATATTTCCATCATGCTTTTCATTGTTTGAAGTTTGACTGGCGCGCTTTTAATTACGCCATCTTGTTGCGCCCTCGTCTTCTGCAATGGTTCAATACCCGACTGGAGAATTAGTGCCAAGAGCTGTTTATCACGATTATTTATCTCGATGGAAATGTGCATTAATTAGCATTTTCTTTTGCAGACTTTCTGGAAATTGGGATTAAATTGCATTTTGTATTACATTTGGATGAAAACTTTGTCGAATGGAAATTCACAGTAAGAAAAATACTTAACAATTTCATATTTCAGATCACATTAATAATTTCCACCTACTCTCCACTTATTGCTGTTCAGAGACAACTGTGCCAGCATCATACACGGTCCTGGAACTTTAGCCATACTGTGAGTATCGCATGTGTCTGTCCATACCATTCAACACCACCTCCATCAAACTTGAGGTCTATGAGCGAGAATGAATGATGATGTGACAAGGGAATGCAAAAACAGTGCTTTAGTTTTTAATCGCCAGTGTTCACCCTGAATATCCATATATCTATGTCATTATGAGCTAGGAACTTTGCCTGTGCAATTTTCTCTTCTTCTTTTCTCTTCTATTCTATGCCGCTTTATCTTCATCATTTTCTACTGTATTTTCCATGTGATTAAGTCCCCTGTGGTCATGCGCTTTGTAATGCCTTCTAATCACAAGCTCCATTGTGGAAAATTCGTCTTGAACTGCCATCTTAATTCCTTTCTGTCCATTGACTTTCATATGACATTCATCCCTCTAGCTCTCCTCTGGCATCGCCGTGGCATGACTGTGCGGTGACAAACGGCGTGGCTGGGGTAAGGGAAGGTTAAATGACTTGCCTCTAAGACAAGGAGTTCATCATTGCATCTGCTCTATAATGAAGGTAAAGGATTGCTGGCCTCTTTACCTCTGGGGGAAGAAAATTAGCACCTTCCAAACGTTCTGCCATTTCAGGGAAAGCAACTTACACTGCAATATGCTCCCTGAAGCCTTTTCCATAATATTCTGATGATCTTATGAGGGAGAATATTAGTGTTTGGTTATTAAATTCAAATAAGCCAATGCAGTATAAGTTAGACAGAGGATATTGATAAAGGTAAATAATTGACCAGAGCCCAGTGTGCACATCTTAACATTAAATTGATTTTGAAGGTTTGCATTATGCTCTGTTTTATGAAAAGGTGAGCTTTGACTGATTAAATCTGACTTAAGAGGCGAGGGCTGACCTATTTAAGATTATATTTAATCCAAACAATTTGGCCTCTGGTGCTTCAAACCTCCCTCATTATGATACGATACTAATCATTTATATTGTATTGCAGAAGGCACAGTTTCGGAAAAAAAATACCAGCTTATGGGATAAAGTCTACGCTGCCTATCCATCATTCTGAAGTTTTCTTGCTGTCATTATACTTGTTTACTGCCTAAAGTTTTTCAGGGTGTCTTGTGTAATAGAGCACACCTTTACATTTGAGGATTTAAGCTACAGAATGTACAGTTTATTTATTCTTATTTAATGGTGCTAAAATACATGAGTTTTGTATTTCACAGTAATGCTGCAGCACTGATACAAACTATTCTGCCCTACAAAGGCAAAAGACCTTGACTCACCAGAGTGTAGAACTGAGAAAATAATTTAATTTAAAGTTGTTTTGCTGTCAAGCTAAATTAATTGTAGACATAACATTGGAAATGTGGCAATTCTTTGTTTTGTTTTAATGAGATTATTTATCTACAAAAAAATATTGACCTCTAATAATAAGGGGTCATGCCAAGACAAAAGGCCATAACTTCTATTTGATCTCTAATTTTGTTGTTGTTTACAGGAAATAATATACTGTATTATAATATTTATGATCTAGATAGAATCTAGTGATATATCAAGAAACTATCCACTTAATATAATATGAATAAATCAATCAATTTGTAAGGTTTTTTAATTTTTATTTTTATTGTCTTTTGATTTTAAATGATCAACTCACATGATTGGGACCAAATTGGATGAATTAATATTTCTATTGAATTAAAACAAAACCTATTTACTACTACTACTACTACAATTACTACAACTACTGGGATGTTTCAGTGAATGACTGAGTACAGAGGCAAAGCACTGTAACTTAAGCACAGGAAAACAGTAACCATGCATGGGTAAACAAAGCCAGAGAACCTGAAGTGAAGTTAGGGGATTTTGCCTCAGTTTCATCAAAACTTTTCCTAGTTAAGGCAAAAGGAACCCACTATTCTCAACAAAAACAATACAGGATACACAGGATATTTGTCCATGTGACAGAGTCTTGTCAAAAATGACAAAAAGTCATTTTTGACCAAAATGAAGTTACGGTCTTTTGCCGCACAGCAGTATCCTGAATGTGCTGAAATCTAATGAGACTGAAAACAGAAACATCTGGTACAACAGTGCAGCTTCTCCATCAGTGTCTGCAGTTAAAACATAGCAGATGATATGCTTAGTTTTGTCAGGTCCCAAGTTATCCAACACTTAGTTCCCACCTTGCGTTGCAATCTGCTAATTAGGGCCAACGGGTACAATGCAACACTTCTAATAGGTATCTATTATTATTTGGGAATTATTAGGTATGATATCATCAGGAATCTCTTTGGTATCACTTCTCCTCATTTACCATTTTGTACCTATCAAGCTATCAGCTTGGCTCCACAAAAGTTTTTCTAGTGCAGGCGAAAATGGATTATAATGACACAACGTCAAATTTACTGATTTTGAATTTCTAAACGAGTCTCTGATCAGTTGTAGAAGGTATTTCATGAAACATATATCATTAGCATAATGCAATTCCAGTCAGAGTCACTGGCTGATAAACATATTGTCTCTCTAAGGAAGGCATCGCCTCCCGTGTGTCCACCATCCACCCACAGTTTATGGTCAGCTACAATTCAAAGCCTCTCTGAACTTTCACTGGAGACATGAGAGATCATGGCTGTATGTGGACCTAAAACAGAAAACTCCCTTGAGGGTTACTGGGAAGATGAAGCAATATTTTATTCATTGCTTAGAGAATTGATCTATTTTAAGGAACAACTATTTTCTCTGTATAATCTATATAAACTTTCTCACTAAGGTTTTTGGGTCACGGTTGTCTCAACAGCTAATTATAAACCCCACTAATAAAACTTCTGGAAAAGAGCAATGACACCCACAATGTGGTGTTGTATTGCCACACTGTAAAACACTTTCTCTCACGTAGGCTATTATTGCACAAGTATCCAGTTCTCCATTATCACTGTTATGTCTAATCAGTTAAAAATATGGTCTTATTCGAGACTGTCCTCCACAGAAAAATGACACCACTTGTTGTTTGTACAAGCAGTAATTACGACGCATGTTTGATGTTTTATTGTTAGGCGGTGCCCTCTAGTGTTCGCAGATATTATCGCGGGAGGAAAGTTGGAAAGTCATGTAACTAGTATTTAGAGCGAAAAAAAGTTTAGGGCGAGCGGGAGGGGTGGTGCATGAGTCAAACAAACACAGGACTTTCACCCAGGAGACCTGTGTTTGTGTCCCGTTTGAAAATAAAATTAAACAGCGAGTTAATTTTAATTTCATCATGTGTGATTACATAATTTCTGTGTGCACCGAAGTGATTTAATGTCTCAAATATACTGATTTTAACCCAAAACAGGACCTTTTTTCTAATTGTATGAAGTTGTTTTGTTGTCTAAACCTACCCAAAAAGCATCCGTTTTTTTTACAAGGTTAACAGCATGTTTAAAACCACAAACGTAACATTTAGGTATGAAGACCTGAAGAAATATGGGTCATATTTACTCCCACTGCTATAGGGGCACTATTTTTAGTAAACGATCATATGGGTCGTATTAGATATGGTTGGTTGTATAGTTTGGAGGACTTGTTGTCTTATTCATATAATTTACCACAGAGGATCAGACACGATGCTTATTTATCATAAGTGAATGCCAAGTGCAGCTTTAAGTGTCAGGAGGGCTCAGAGAACAACAGTGCAACGAGTGTTTCGTGGGTGTCATTACACAGCAACACAGTGTTTGACAACCTAATTTAAAAGTGTAGCGGGTATAGATGTAAGAGGAAAACGTACAAAACCTAAACAGACACAAAAGATCCTCTCTTTGAGCAGAGAGCATGGAGCTTACCACATGTCAGACTCCATTAATCATTTCCATCCATCCATTCCTTGTACCTAAATATGTCTGTTCAGGGTCATGGGGGAGGGGGAGGCATATCTTTTGGGAGAAAAAGCATTATCTTTAGAGGAAAAGAGTCTTTAACAAAAGTTAGTACCTGGCTGAACTCACAGGTTTTTGTTTTTTTTCGCCTTAAGCTCTTTGTTAACTGTACTTTTGTTTCCAGGTATAGGCAGTTTATTTTAAAGCAATACAGGTTAGCTACTAGCCTACCCTAAGCTTAAATCACCTCACTGTCAGAAACTGCCTGAGAAGTTGGAACTGCCTGTATTTTTTTCTTGGGGCTCCAGAATGGTCAAGACCTTTAATCATGTTGTCCCTCTCCTGACACCTGAATGACTTTCCATTGTTTTCTTTCTGTCTCCTTGATACAGTATGTCCTGGAGACGCTTTCACTTTTTGTAGCAGTCATTGCTTGTCCCTAACATAATGATATCTTATGAATTACTGTAATAATCACATGCTTTAGATAAAGCATCATACTGTATGTCATATTAAGACAATTCAACAATATTAAGACAACAATTTCTAGCTTCATTTGCTACCAGATGTTGTTCCTAAAAGCTATCTATTAAGCCAATTCATTCGCCAGACATTTGCATCAAGATTCTTATTATGACTACTGACTTTGAGCCAGGCAATTTTGGTATTAGAATGAGGCATTTAACCTCAGTCTTTTCAGATTATATACCTTTCTCAAAAGCTCAGAGAACTGACATGAACAGTGTGACATTGTATGGTTAAACTTGAGATGTTTAACTTGGAGTGTTGACAAATTGCACATCTTGGCAGTGAAGTGCATCACTTGGAGCAGGGATCAAAACCCGCTGCATCCAAACTGTAGAAAATGACTGGGGAGGAGGGAAAAAAAAGAGTCTTGAGATTAAAAAAGAAAAACATCTCGTCTCATTACACTTTCAGCAAGGCTGATGGTGTTCGTGTGTGTGAGCATTTCATGCCTGCAAATTAAGTCTATGAATTATTTAGCCTGCATGCCAGTCTTGAGGTGTAAAATCAGTCACATTGATGCGCAATGTACACCTCAATAAACTTGAATTGTCATTGCTTCCCATTGTGTTCTAACTACAAAAGAGTGAAATGACCACATGTGACCTGACATCAGAACAGCCTCTCCCAACTCAGCCAGATCCCTATTCAACAAATAACAATAAGTGTCCCAGTAATTACTTGGAGAGGAATTCAATAGAGAGTCAATTTATCAAGATGGATGCTTCATTTGTTATTCTTTCGTGTTCCTTACATATTTTTTTTTCAATTGTTCACAGAATCATTTTCACTCAAGGCTTTTTTGAAGTATTGAAGGTGACTCTCAGAATTGATGTGCGAATCGGATCTTTGGCGGTAATAAACTGCTGTAGAGTGATACGTCCTTTCTTGTTTGAAACGGTGCCTTCTGAAGATTTTGTTGGGGCGCATCTGGGGAAAAGGAGCGAGAAGATGTGTTGATTAGACTCGGCGTGGTGAGTCATATTGATAATGAGACTAAACATTCACAGACTTGATACAACTAGTGCAGCAGGTTTCTTAATAGTGTGGTACGCGGTTTTGAATGTTCATGATAAATTAAGTCAGGCCATCTCATTTCTCTTATAATTAAAGTTAATCACTGAGATTAATTATAACGGAACCCATTTATCAAAGTGATAATGTACGCCTGTAAATGCATCATGTACAATTATTTTATGTAAATGCTGTATTTATCAACCCTCCGGACAGAAGGGGAAACATTTGTGCGTTAACTGTTTTCTTGATACATCTCTAATCTGTGCAAGCGCATTCACAAAATGTTAACATACATCAGCATAGCAACGTTTATTTCAATAATTGCACAGTTAATGTTCAGTGCGAGTGAGAAAATATCAAGTCATCGTGTTAAGCCATAATGCAGAGTGCTATAACAAATGATCCAGAGAAGAGGCGCTTGAAAAACGGAAAACAATGCTGTTGTTCATTTAATGTGTTTTTTTCATAGCTGAAAATTATTAGTTTGTTAATTTAAACTAAACATTCCAAGTTATATTTATGGTTGAACCTATACCTTTTTTTCCGCATTTTGATACAATATAAACTGGCAGTGGGACCAGAGCAGGACATCAAATTAACATTTTTCAATTGAGACAACCTAAAATAATCCAACCTTCAAAAAATGGTTGAATGAA
>JAOVVB010007342.1:0-16936 GCA_028570985.1 Heterobranchus longifilis | reverse complement strand
AGCATGTGTGTGCCCTGAGATGTATTGCCCCCCGCCCCCATCCAGAATGTACCCTGCCTCATGTCCTAAGTCTCCTGGGATAAGTTCCAGGCCCCCTGTATACAGGATAAAGCGGTATAGACAACGAGTGAGTGAGTGAGTTAATTACAATGAATTAGCAAAGTTATTGATTTCAAAACCTATCAAGCTGAGTGTTCCTCGTTGCTGAGACCAAGTGCTTTCTGACAGAAGCTCCACCAGCTCCTTCTTATACACTTCATCACTTTTGGTCTACTCATTCAACCAGTCCTGAACAGTAATCAATGAAGTAAAACCACCACAGAAATCCTGAGAGTGAATTAGAAAAGAAGTAAAAGAAGGTTGCTCGTGGAAGAAAAAAGACCGAAAAAAAACAAGGACCACAAATGGAACCCAGAATGCTCGCAGCTCTTATGTACATGACTGGACATACAGTAATATAAAAACAGAGGTTACACCAATGCATACGTTTCCATAAATAACACACACACACATACGCATAGCTATTTAGGCAATTGGTATTCCATTGAGCCTCCTTAAGTATCATATGCACGAGTTCATTCGTTTTGCAGCCATGACCTAAAGAGTGCTATATTGATCAGGCAGGGGGCATGACCGCAAAGGTCCAATCTGTCTAAGCACACATGAAAAGAGGGGAAGATAATCCAATCAAATGCATTCTTGATAGGATTTAACCTCCTGCTTTCCAAGAAATTTCAGCTGCTTCAATGGCATGTACTGTATGGCAAAAGCGCTGAGATTGTCCATCGGTCAACGTGAAAAAACCCAATAAACGCCTCGATAAACTTGCATCCACAATAATTATTCGTTCCTCTGAAAAAGTGCTATGGAATAACAATAGATCAATTAAATTGTACTCTAGTAAAACCTGAAAAAAAGCTGAAGCTTTTTTTTCCTAGAATTGTTTTTTAGACCAATTCATACAATGTTCAGCAACATCCGAATTAGATAATTATTCAATCTTGCAATGTTCTGTCCATAAAAAGCCATTATTCTTTTTCTCTTTCTCTTCTTTCTCCTGAAATGTTTGATTTGTGAACGATAAAGCATCTGCTATTCTATGCCACGCGGCACTCTGCAGTCAGGATTACAAACACTAGAGTATAATTATAATTATTAGGACAGACGCTTCACTTTCCTGCCCGCTGAAAGGTTTTGTCTGAAACCTTTTATGTTGAGAGCATAAGTTCAGTGTGATTTAGAATTATTTTAATCGAGTCATTTTTTCCTGGAATTGCTAATTCACAGGGCAGTTAGTGTGTATTATGTGTGTAAGGGCTAATATTTAGATCTCAGCAGAAAAGCACATTTTAAGGGGCACCTGTGATCCTATTAATGTGTTTGTCCTTTGCTGCTGTTTACATTCTGGTGCACAATGATTGTACGACATGCATCTTTAATAGAGAAAAAAAAACAAGAATATGGAGCACAAGTTTTTATTTATTTTGGGCTTTCTGAATACTTCTTTTGTGTTCTTCATTTCTCCAGAACAGAGTTATTGAATTAAAATTTAAGAAGGTCAATAAAATTGTTAAACTCAGAATTTCATACAAAATAAATAAAAGCCAAAAAAAAAAGCTATTTAAAATTTCCATAGCATTTCTATAATATATATTGCCAATTTTTAGTAACTAGTTTAAACATGTGGACAGTTTGAACTTTGATGTCCTTGTATATTTCTTTGTATTTCTTAGGAATACAAACAAAATCTTTAATGAATCTTTATTTCCATGCTGCTGGGCTGTAAATAAATGCGAAAGGACTCGGATTGCTTTGTCATACTTTGTCTCATAGTCGTGCTTCACATCACTGCTTGTTATTAATGCCATGGTTTCGGGAACTTATGAGACAAACTGTTTTGAAACTTCCTGCAGAAGGAATAAACATATATTGATTTGTACATTCGCATTTGAAGATTCAGTTTTTAGAGTCTACTTTTTCATGAGTTCTGTAAGTCATGCTGTGTCACGCTTTCGTTTCTGTTTCTTCCGCACACTCACTCTATACACAGTAAACTATTGCATTGATTGGCTCTGTTAAGTGATGCGTATAACCAGTGGCGGTTCTACATTGAATTACCCCCCAGGCGAGACTCCCTCTTAAATTGACACAAGCTAGCTACAGTATAGTACAGTACAGTATTTACTAAGCTAAGTAAGTTGCAAGCTATTAACATTGCAGCATAGCTGTTAAGTGTTTTTCTAACACAATATCAGGTCAGAATGCAAACAAAAAAACTGTCAGGAATATCATTATGTCCCAATATGTGTTGGAAAGACTAAAAAACAAAAATGACACATGCTAGCTCTGAGCTATTGACTCGACTAAGTAAGCCAAGTACAGTAGCTAGTAGCTATCTAGTATGGCATGTAGGCATTTAATGTTTGCAAAGAAGGAAATAAAGAAAGAAAGAAAGAAAGCTAAGCTACATGGCTACATGCTGCTAGTACAGCATGTAGCCATTTAATGTTTTGTTAAAAACAAAAGAAAAGAAAATTGACGAGAATATTAACATTTTCTTTAAATTAGTTTAAAACCACACATGCTAGCTATGAGCTACTGACTAAGTTAAGTATCTAGTGCAGCATGTAGCCATTTAGTGTTTTGCTAAAACAAACAAACAAACAAAAAAATATATATATCAACATTTACTTTAACTGTGCTCATAAATTGTTAATAAAAGGAAAAAAATGAAAACAACACAATGAGCTATGAGCTATTGAATAGACTAAGCTACGTAGCTAGCTAGTACAACATGCAACCATTTAATGCTTTGATAAAAATTGACAGAATGCACTTTTCCCTCAGATTTGTTTATGAAACTGTTAATAAACAACTAAAAATAAAACGGCACGTGCTAGCTATGCGCTATTGACTAAGTTAAGTAGCCAGTAGCTAATAATTCATGAAGCTGTGAGGTGCTAAAAACAAAAACAAAAAAAAGAAAAGATACGTAGCATTAAATGCTAACTAAACCTGCCATTTTGAGAAATACCACAATTTATTACCTCGTCATAGCTATCAGAAACATCTGATGTAAATACCACATCATAACACAAGTGTGTGTGTGTGTGTGTGTGTGTGTGTGTGTACTGAAGCGAGTGTACTGAATGGACTATGGTGGTCTAATCACAGCATATGAGTGTGTATGAGCAAATACACGTGCATGCAGTAAAGCCATTATCTCTGGCAGAACAGTGTGCATTGAATTGAATATGATGTGTGTGTACAGTATACGTGTGTGTGTGTGTGTGTGTGTGTGTGTGTGTGTGCGCGCGTGTGTGAGTATTTTGCAGCGTGGAGAGAGAAGCATGAATGGATTAGGATGCTATCAGTGAGTCATTAAAAAACCTCCAATCTCCCATCTGTGTAGTTTCAGAGGTTTAATCCATTTCCTCGCGGCCTAGTTTCTGCATGTGCATGTGATATTTGGGGAAATGGTGTGTGCTGACTATTTTTCTTTTTTTCTTTTTTACAGAACCAAGTCATTTACTGTAAATGCATGCTAGCTTATGTTTATGTGTATATTTAGCTCAGCAGGCCTTAGTTGGAAAAAGATGAGCAGTGGGTGTAAAGGCATTGTCTATTTAAGGACTGGTTATGGCTCGATACCTTACAGTCACAGAATTGTCCGTGGCGTCACCTTGGTTTCTTGAAAACCTTAATCCACGCACAGTCCATGAATATTTTCACACAGCTGAATGGAATACATTCAAAGCAGGGCGTGTATGAGGAGGTGTGTATATGAACGTACTGTAGAAAGGCCATTATGTCCTAGATGGAATTTTTGGTTGTCCACTCATTGTGGTGATGTCAATTTGGCAACATTACCAGGTTGTTTCTGAAAGTTACATGAAATAACATTGGAACAACATTAACTACTGTACATGACAATAAGATAACAACCCTAAAACAATGTTCCAAAAATCACTTAAAAACAATATTAATACCCATACTGTTGAGGCTAGTAAACATGAAAGCATAACAATGGCTGCCATAATTACAGTAGAATGATTTGGGAGCTAAGATGTACCCCCCAGTAATATTTATGAAAGAAAATGAAACAGAGAGGTGATATTACAACACTAAGAGATGCATGAAATGAGATACACGCACTGTGTGCGGGAAGCTGTTTTCTCTCTCTCCAGATCTCTGATCGCAATTCTAAACTCTGTTAGAAACTTTTTTTAAATATATAATTTACTCTTCTAATTTTAGTTCTGGCCAATATGAGTTTCCACCGAGACATGTGACACCTCATGTACCAGAGTGAGAGGCACACACTTGGAGGATACTGCTGTCTTCTTGGTCTGCTTGCGTGAGCTCACAGACTAATCAGCATAAACAATCCAAATTAAGGTTATAATTTTTTATGATAAAGGTTGTTTTAAAGGTTGTACTGTATGGATAACACAACACTATAGGTCCTTCATTCAACTTTATCTCAATATCAGTTTTGCCTTCAAAAACAACTTTGACCCGACTATATTGCAAAGGTCATCCAATGTTAGGGTTCCTGTTGGTGCTGACATTCGTGATAGGATAGTGTTATTGTGATTGATGTAAAAGTGCAAGAATGTCACCCCTCCCGCTCCTTAAGAGCTTGGTCAATTTAGCCCTATTGAAAGTTAGGGTGCAACTTGCAGGATTTGAACTTGCAAACATCTGGATGATAGGGGGCGACACTTTGTCTCCGACATCATTTTCATATATTCTACAGTAGCTTGGGTATAAAAACTTTTAAAGTACTTAGTTTTGAACAAACATGTAAAGTTTACTATAGTTTATATATATCCTGTACATATTCAATGTAAGACAGATGTAACTTTATCTTTTGCCCTCTAGAAAACAGAAAACACACACACACCCCACACACACAGAAAGTTTGGAATGAAAGTTTAATTAACCCGTTTTGCACTAGATCTGTTTTTGTAGTTAGTCCACTACGGCTAATTCCAGTGTGAGATATCCATACTGTATGTCGCTGTGTCCAATGCCGCAGGTAAATCAACGATCCCTTAATAAGTCCTCATGCATAATTTATTACCTGAAACATGCGACTTTCATTTGAAGATTCAATCCTGACCTGTAGCACTTCTAAAGACTCTTTTTTTAATTTATTAATTAATAGAAAATACAAGCATCACTCGCTCTCTCTCTCACACACACACACACACACTCTCTTACACACAAAAAGTATGTAAATATATAAAATTATTACCCTTGTAACACTGAAGTCAACGAGCTTTAGGTGGAGAACAGCATGATTTTAGATAGCTATGAGGACCCTTGAGGATGTTGGCTTCATTTGGTTGAGCGATTCTACTGGTGCAAAGGGACAAAACCTGAAACACGGATACCACTTATCCTACTTTTAAAGATAGTGTTTAAGACTGGGTTTGAGTCCCAACCAGGCTCGATTTTCGTCTTTGTTTGCATGGAATTTGCATGTTCTGTCCGTGCTTGGTTTCCTCCCACAGTCCAAAGACTAAGGCTAACTGGCGTTTCCAAAATTGCCTGTAGTGTGTGTGTGAGAGTGTTTTTATGTGTGTGTGCCCTGCAATGGCTTGCCACCATGTCCAGGGTGTACCCTGCCCCGTGCCCTAAGTCTTCTGAGATAGGCTCCAGGCCCCTACGAGTACAGGATAAAGAGGTATAGATGATGAGTGAGTAAGTGTTTTGCAAGAGGATTTTCCAGGCTTCAAAACATTTAGCTAGCTAGTTTGAGAAAAGTGTTTTGAAAAAATATTTAGCAAAAGCAAATTGTCCTGTAATTAAAAAACAAAAAAACAAACAAAAAAGCTGACAGAAAACAGAATGCTTAAATAATAACATTTTTTGTGTGTTCAACATTTGTTTGGGATCCTTGTCGCTTGTCAAAAAAAAATTAAACATCATAAAGGTGTCCGAAGGTGTCACCATGCAGTCATGCTAGGTACCTTATTTGGAATTTTGCTTTCAAAGAATTTTACGAACTATACTTGTTTGGCCTATGTCCCCTCAAATTTCTCTAGCAAATATAAAAAGCATTAACATCCAGGACTTCTGGGACTGATTAGCTAGCAAGTTACAGATGCTTGCTGGAAATGACTTACTGTCAGACAGAAATATAATCAGATTCTTATAATTTAAAAGACAAATAGATAATTTATACTTTATTATGTGACAGCTCGCTAAAAAGAACAACGGTCCATAATCAGATTGTTCTTTTGCAAAAGAACAAATGTCCAGAATCAGATCATCCTTTCACGATTATCTAGGATAATCATTCAGCATTTTGACCCTAGATGGTGCTTTGTTTCCTGAGCTACTGGAGTAGGGTCTTGTCGTCCGTGACACAACCAATGTTGGTAACAAGAGCAGCTCCTTATCTTTATACATGAGCACTACTTCCGGTGTTCCTCAGGGGTCTCTCTTGGATCAGAACGTTCTTCTGGACACAAGCTCCCTCTGGGACAAATTACGAATTTTGAACGATTATGACTAGCTGCTATAATTATGTGAATTCATTTCCAAAGACGTCATTCAACTTTATCCATCGACTTTTAATAAATCAGTGGAAGCACAAGTGTTTTTATTCGTCCAGGTTTCATCCCAGTGACTGTTTTTCTAACGAAGCATTCAGTGAAATTCTGGTCTGATGTTAATTAACTACTGTTCATTGAGGCTGCTAATTATGCAAATGAACGTCACTTGGTGTCAACTTCTCGACTTCATGCATGAGCTCACATGGAAGTAGCTGGCGACTTTTAATTAACTCTTTAACCCACAAAGACATTTATGTGTAAGATGTACTGTATATGATGAACATGAGGAAACCTGTATGCTAATTCCCCCATCATTTTGGATTTTGGAATTATTGGAACAAAATCTTGACAGATCAGTCAGATAGAATGATTAGCAACAAGTCCTTGTCGCAACAGATACTGCTTCTTACCGTCTGGCTGAATATTAACAAGGTTAATAACAAGTTTCTGGGCAATGTTTTATTTAGAAAGTGAACATTTGAAAAGAAAAGTTTCTAGCTAACTCACAAGATGTGTTTATAGTTAATTTTCAATTTTTACTACATTTTTTACTCTGAAAACTTCCACTATCAAGCAATCTGAATGTATTAAAAAGTAAGTTGTTTGACACAAGTCATTATAAGCCTCATTTAATACAAGCAAAATAATAATAAATTACTATTCAAATAAAAGCTTATAATAATGTTGCAAAATCTATTTCCATTATTAATCAGTAATTTTGTTCACAAATCAAACTTCTTTTTTTCCCTTCAATAATTTTCAGTCTTTAGTTGAAGTACTTTTACTACTATATTAACATTTGATGAATATTAGAGCCATTAAGTCTCAGTAATTTATCTGATACATTTTACTCCTTAGTCCATATGATTGTAATTTACTCCCCATAAAAGTGAAAATTGTTGTACAGCTTATGCGTGACTTTTTTCCGAGCTAGCAGTTCTGCTTAATGTGGAGCAGATGTGTAAACAGGTGGAAGCTTCTCCTCTGGGAATCCTGCCAGGACACGCTCGAGACAGAAGGCAGAAGATAAATAGATCTAATCTAAGGGTAAAATCTACAGTAAATGAACAAGGTTAACAAGTGTGGCTTAATTCTGCCTAATATACTGTACATTCTGAAGGATCTTCCCTGTGACTGGACTGTAAAAGCAGTCCAATCAGAACAGGTACACGTTCAAACCGAATTCAACATGAACATTAGCATTTTAGGTTTATCTGTAAGGTTATCAAGAGCAGGTGCAGCGCACGTCAGCATGTTACACAATGTCCTCTCGGACCCTATATGGTCACGAGCGTCGCTTAAAAGAGTGCATAAGAAGGTGAGCTCAACACGACATACAGTACAGTATGTTCTGGATTCATTAGAAGGTTAAGCATTAAATCCATACTGTACATCTATGTTTGTATGGCTGTTCAGGAATGTTTTAGAGTTACCTTATAGATTAGGGTCACTTTGTTGAAGTTAAGAGTACTCTTTTAAAGTTCTGAAGGATCTAAAGTTATACACTAACAGCAACAATCACTTGGTATATACCATAGCACTAAATTTCTTCTAACATATGACTTAGCTGAAATTGGCTGGGTTATCAGGGAAAGAGTGCTGGCTGGTAGGTGAATAAGCACTGAAGTGGTGTCAGCTGGATGGTTAATTCAACCATTTGAGTTTTGAGGAATGTCCAGGGAACAAGCCTGAATGTTCCTTCAGGTGAACATTACCGATGGTCCTGATTGGCTCTCTGAATTTTCCTATTAACTTGAGGATGACAGCTAGAGATGAAACCAACAGATGGCCCTAGTTTCTCCATGAAATGATCATCAAACATGAGATGAGAATGATGAAGTATCTGATGGCATCCTGGCTTGGACAAGATTAAAAAAGTGACTGGAAAGTTGAGGATCTTCTGCTTGGGCATTGGTATTGAGTTTCTGATGACTTCTCACATACATTGAAAATATTTTTGTGATCGGCAGTCTAGCCTCACACCTCAAGGGAGGAGGGGTTCAAACTTCATGTCAGGTCTGTGTTGCATTGAGTTTGCATGTTCTCCCTTACCATGTACTGTATTTGCAGGGTTTCTTCCAGGTACTCCGGTTTTCTCCCACAGTCTAAGGACGTACGTTTAGGCTGATTGGTGTTTCCAAATTGCCCGTAGTGTACAACTTGGTGTGTTAGTGTACTGTATATGTATAACAGGTTGGGACCTGCAGTATGGTGTCCCCTACGAGAAAAGCACATACAAAAGTGAAAATGCAGACGTTATAAAAACACACTGCAAATCCAAAAACACATACAAAAGTCAAAGCATATAAAAAATTTTGATTGATGTCTTGATCATTGGTACTGTACTTCCTGGTCTGTGCAAGTACTATGAAAAAACCTAACTGCAACCTGGAACCTAACGCAGTTTCTGTACTGCTGTACAGTATGGATGGATGGATCTAATAACATGGAGTGTAAAATGCTGATGTACATGACATAGGTATAGAGTTACAGATTGATAAAACTATGCATTAAGAAGCCGTCAATCATGGCAGTTCATAAGAGGAGGATGAAAAAAAAGTGATCAGGAAGGTCCAGGGATAAATTGGCTATTGGCTATATGTTAATTCAACAGCACCACGCTACAAAACACAAGCACATGCAACTTTAACAGGGCCTAGAACCACGCACGGTTTAGCCAGATCAAAGACTTGTGAGGTCTTGCACCTGCCATGTGCCCCTCCTCTGACATCCATTCACGCATTTGATTTGAAGAGAGGCGAGGTTCCAAATCTCTATTGATTTAGGGACTTTTCTGGAGACTCACATGTGATCCACATGTGACACACATTTGAGCATGGCTTTTTCAGTGCACGCCTATGGTCACCGTACAAAAGGAACAATAAAGAGCAGAACACTGACATTTTTTTAAATGACTGGTACAGACCAGAATGTACAGTATTGCATGCGTGTCTCATCTGCATGATGATATTGTTTCTTTTATTAGGATTAGTTTATTACCTTATCCTGCTCCTACACAAACACCTGGCAGGCGTAAAAAGTTTTTTGGTGCTAATTGTGTCACGTCTGTGCATCTGGGACTTCTACGGTGTTGTGTCGCATGCTTGTTTAGCAAAGCTCGCCATATTGTGTTGCGCTCCCCTCACTGCGCCATGCCCCATGCGCCTGCTCCTATAATACGTGACTGGGTGTTCGCATAGCAGTTTTGCATAGCGCTAGCAAATATCAGCAGGGTAACATGGTTATTATTCGAAAAGCTAAGGGAAAAGTAAAATTGAGATCAATAACATGCTGCAGAACACTACTAGTCATCTGAGTTACAGTAGCATGATGGTGATGGAGAGATGACGGGGAGGAGGTTTTTCCCTAACCCTTGACATGGGGATGGGTGGGGATAAAGGTGAAGTCCGGCTAATCTGACGCTAATATGAAGTCAGCTAGAGAGTAAGACAGGCAGGCTGAGTGACCTGAACACTCCAGGACAGTTAGCGTGCCCTGTGCAGGAAACGTGAGTTCTATTTTCAGCTCCTTGAGTCTCAATTTAGACACAACTAAGTGCTCAGGGAATGTAGCGTGTGTGAGCTAAAAGCAGCTGTGTTCAGGCAGACGTCGCTAAATATTTGATGTTAGTGACAAAAAAAAAACAGGCTAACATGAATGAGCTAACGCAAAATATAAATATAGAGAGAGAAATATGTGGTCATTATGTTAAAAATAAGTTTTTATACATGTACAGATTCATCTTTTGGAATTGTGATAACATTAAAGACCTTGAAAATAAAAAGTTGCCTGGTTTGTGTTATTGAATATATTTTGTGATGTCACAATCGAGCTGGTATGTAGCCCCGCCCCCAAACTGTTCAAAAGTTGTGATTTATAAACATGAACCCAAATGTCAATCGATACACTCAGAACTTGAATGTCAGTTACTTGAATGCAGATTTTTTCATGGTTGTAAAATACTTTTTCTTTTCTTTTTTTAGAGTTGTGTTCCCACAAACAGGCGACATTACTGTTAAAGCTAATGAATTGTAATTGCAATGAAAACAGAAGCAAGCTGTGAGAGTGCATGTGAATGTACATGTGAATGAGTGTGTGTGTGTGTGTGTGTGTGTGTGTGTGTGTGTGGAGACCTATTTTGAGCTTCTTGTTTTTAGCTTAGCACGTGAGCTCTGCCATCTCCATTGCAAATAAAGGCACGGAAGACTTGAAGTGGAAAACTGCAAAACAGCAGTGTGAGTGCGTGTGTGTGTGTGTGTGTGAGTTTAAATTTTCCATGATGGATTTGTAAAAAAAAAAATCGCAGATATAGCCAGGACACTGTGTTAAGATTGCCAGGCGTGTGTGAATCAATAACAAGGGGGGAAAAAAACACTCTTTACAACAGTGGTGGCCAAAAAGTATCTCAATGAAACAGTAATGGGGAACAGGCCATAACAACAGAAAGGCCACATCACGTGTCCTATCCAAAACCAGGAGTCTGATCCCAAAGTGTGGACAGGATCAACTGTAGAGCTGAAGACTGGAAACACACCAGGATTCTTTTTGCACATTCAGGTCTCCAAGGACCTCTGCTCCTTATGTCGCATGTGAAATTTGATTAGTATGCCTATCTTGGGCATTTTTATTAAAGATGACTCATAATTGTGTGGAAAGCAGATGTCGGAGTTTTGTCCCATCATATCATACTGTACATTTCAACTGACAAACATTTATTTGTTAGTACTTTATATAATGGCCTGAAGCAGATGGATCTGCTCCCATAGGCTCTCTGCTGAATCGGATTTAACAAATGGTCCCAACAGCCAAGCATGCACCTGGACATCTGTAAGGGCACACAGAGACTCCTTGTCTCATTTAAAAAGCCAGGAATAAGCGAATGGGACTCCAGAAAGATGGTCTACAATGGTGTCCACTGCACCAGAGAGCCAAAGCTTTAAGTCTTAAGTTTTAGATGAAACTAAATTAATGGAAAAAATAAATGAATGGAAATAAAAACATGGGATTTGCTTGAAGAAAATCCACACAGCGTCGATTTAACTGCATGACGTCATGCCGTTTGATTGGAAGGTTTATGTCGCAGCATCGACAGCGTTCGTGTCTCGAGGAGACGCTGTGTGAAACAGGAAGCACGAGTCAGTAAAAGTGCTAAATTTAACTTTCCGTCCCAGTACAACCCACCCACTATGGGAATTAAATCTGGAATATTGTGGTTTATTTTAAATCCTTCACCCGCATGTGGCTGCGATTTGCGAAAAGTTAGACGTCCTTCCTCAAGGACGGGCGACATGAACGTTCTACGTGTCAAATCTAATAAGAAAACAACACCACAGGACTTGATCCTGGATTAGGTCTTACTTTGTGATTATACATATAGATATGAGGCTCCAGTATCTGGTAAAGACTCAGAGCGCCGCTGACCTTTTAATCTTTAATACACACTGACACTGGAGACTCCTTTCGCAAACAGCTAATGATATTTTTTGTAACAGATGTGTTCATGAATAGTAAGTATCAGACTTAAAGTACAGCTAGATCAAAGACTTAAATACGAAAGTAAGGGTTGCTCGAAGCAACGTCAAGAGCAAAACCAGGTTCTGTGAAAACCGCTTGTGTTTCGAATCGATGTGTGAACCCATTATGTCACTGGAAATTAAGGCAGCACAAAGGAAACAGAAATTATTTTGACTTGCTTGCAAAAAAAAAAAAAGTGCTGGCTTGCTTTGAAACGGACTGAAAGAGCTACAGAAATTCAACAGATGTGCAAGCACTATAGATGACAAAGACTTAGCACAGGATTTTTCTGTCAAGTGTGTGTGCCCCAGTTCTGAAGGCATTGTCCAGGGAAATGATGGGGGGGTGGTTTGGATGAGTTTGGAAATGGTGTGAGTTCTTGGTGGCTGAGAAGTATTTGAACATCATATTCTAACGATATGTACATCTATAAACAAAAAGAGTCCATGATCACAACCCAAACAAGAGGAAAAGACGAAAACCAGGAAATTACACCTGTGTAGGAAATGTGTGTGCGCCCTTACCTTCCAAAGCCTTGCAGCCATTCACAAAGATGCTAGAAAACGTTAAACAAAGAGGTAATGCCATGAAATGAAAGTACTAATAAGATACAAAAAACTGGCTGTGCCCCCCGGGAGGAAGGGGTATGCTGTCTCTCCGCTGTCAATCACAGACACAATAGCCAATCAAAAGTGACTGTGAGCTCATGTATGAGGAAGAGAGCGGATAGCGATGTCCTCACGAAATGACACGTGTGTTTTAAAAAGCGAAAAAACACCTGTCCCTAAACAGTATAAGACTACTCCTATGAAACATTTTAACATCTTCTTTTACGACTTCCTTTTCTATAAAAATCCTTTCTTGTATTTATTTTTATTTCTCACGTTCCTTTTTTCTTGGCAGAACGATGAGACAGTGTTAGCGTAGCGGTAGGAGAGGTCATGAGTTAGCACTGACGGATACAAGAACCTCATTTTGTGCGAAGATGATGCAAAAAATAATAGTCATTTTAACTCCTTAGCACCAGAAGGTAAGTGCAAAAGTTTGCAATCCCCACTCCCCTAGCCCATTTTTACTTAACATTTAAAGCCAGAAAGGGGACTCGCTTGATTCTCAACTTTCTTTCCGGACATGGCTATAAATATGCAAAAAAAAAACAAAAACAATTTGGCTCCTTGATTCGTCCCATCTAAGGAAGTGTGAAGATTTCCTTTTATGTAGAACCCTATGATCAGGCTCATTTCTTAAAAGAAAAAAAGGAAACAGATCCATTTAACAAAAGTATTTACTCTCTATAAGACCTTATTCAGATGCAAATTACATTGACATCCATTCTGACTGCTGCCTAATGAAACCTTTTTAAACATCCTGTCAAATCCCTAAGTAACGATCTCACTTTACCACAGGAAATCTCTCTCTCTATCCATTTATGAGAAACTCACATGGCAGGAAATTCTGGATTTCTCGTGCCACTAGTAAAACAAACCTCCTATTTTCTGTATAACTCATGCACGATGACAGCGCCTCCAGGCTTGACGCTATTCTTAGTAAGCTTGATGGATAATTTCAGCATCCTCTGTTAATATTTTACAAGGGAGGTAAAAAAAAAAGAACAAACTTGAGCATAGTTGCAGAAAATAGCACGGTGGCTTGCAGAGGGTTGTATATTAACAGTGGAAATTTTTAAAAAGCACGCATGGCACGTTCAGGCTTCAGGTAAAAATAAATAAATACGCAGGTGATGGATTTTTACCTTTCTACGGAGCAATTTTGGAGTTCATGTCTTATGCATTTGAATATTTGCAGATATTTGTTTAATTATAAACTAAGTAAGGGGTTTTTCGATGAGGTTTTTTTTATTTATTTTTTTTATTCCAGGGCACTCCTTGACTTTCTCAGTAGGGCACTGGTGGCTCAGTGGTAGGTGTTTCGCCTGCCATGTGGAAGGCCCGGGTTCGATTCCCAGCCACTGGAGGCAGTGCCGGTCCCAAGCCCGGATAAAATGGGAGGGTTGTGTCAGGAAGGGCATCCGGCGTAAAAAACCTGTGCCCAGTTGTAGTGAGGACTGGATATTCCGCTGTGGCGACCCCTTGCTGGGAGCAGCCGAAAGACTAACAACAATAACTAGTAAACTAAGGACAAACTAGCAAGCTGTTAGTTAAAGTTACATTAGAACCAGCAGTTCAAGAAATTTGTTAAAAGTCATAAAACTTGCTATCTTTTTGTTTAATAGCAATTAGCATTTAATAGCAAGACTTCAATCAATGTCACCTTCAATCATGTTTAGCTTAATTACCTGATCTTTAATATGAGGTAGTTTCGAGTCTAGTTTTATAACACGTCAATAGATGGTAGCACAAAGCTACACGCACCCCTGCTGAAAAATCCAGCATAGCCCAGTATGATTTATCTGCTGGCCTGTGCTGGTTAATACTTGTTAGTGTTGGTCTGATGCTCGTTTAGCTGGTGAACCACCATAGCTGATGGAAGACCAGCATATCTATGCTGGTGAAACCTTACCACCAGCATTAGTCTTGCTGGGTAGTGATGGTCTGGTACTGGTTTAGCTGGTGAACCAGCATAACTGTGCTGATAAGTTCGCCAACAAGGTATAGCTACTTTTACTGGGCAAGGTTTTGGTAGGTAAAATTGGTTACCATTTTATCTCATTATCGTGTATTATAATAGCTATGACTGAAAATAGTGTGTGGTGTAAATACATGGACCACGTAGTGTTATCTTTAAATGCATTTACTGACCAGTAATTGATACATAGGCCACTGACCAGTAATTATACCAGCATATGTTTTGTTTTGGTGCTGGTATGCTGGGGACCAGCATCAGTAAGGTGACCAGCATACCACCACCAGAATCATGGCGCTATAATGCTGGTTATCATCACCAGCATCAGCAGTGTTACCAGCATTAGCATCATTATGGGGTCGGCGGTTCCGGCAGCGGGACTACTTGGATTTTTTCCCTGCTAAAAGAATTCTGATTAATACTGATTAGTGCTGGTCTGATGCTGTTTTAGCTGGTGGACCAGCATAACTGATGGAAAACCAGCATATCTACGCTAATGAAACCTTACCACCAGCATTGGGCTTGCTGATTAGTGCTGGTCTGGTGCTGGTTTAGCTGGTGAACCAGCAAAACTGATGGAAGAACAGCAAAAGGGAGCACCGAACTTCATAAGTCAGTGTGCCAAAAGATATTATCGTAAATACATCGGGAGCTGTGCAGTTGGTGCTATTCTGACCACGTCTGCTATTTCATCATGGACAGCAAGTTAAAACAAAGAGCGATTTTGAAATTCTGCGTGAAACGGGGCAAATCTTCAATCTGCCACAGAGACCTTTCACATGATTCGGTGTGAACGCCTGATGCTGCAATGAGACGTTGAAGGTGTTTTAAGTAGAAGAACATCACTGGAAGATGCTGAGAGATCAGGAAGACCTTCAGCAATCTCTAACCCCAAAAATTTCGAAACCATTTGGTAATTTGAATATGATAATCATCGAAGAACAATCCACAACATTCCTGCCAATGTCATACAGAACACTCCAGTCAATCCTCATGTGATATTTGAAGATGTTGCTGCCAAGTTCATCCCATGGTTGTTTTCAACATTTCCAGTATTGTGTATTGAGAATTCATCTGTAGGGGCCAGACCGTCAATAGCATATTCTACTGCCAGGTTTTAAGGCGTCTAAGGAAGTACGTATTGTACAATGAAATCTTTTGATACCCCCTCGTATCAGAGCCTGCTTGTAAAACATAAATATTATAGTCATATTAGTGCACCACCCACTCATTCATTAGTAGTGCCTGTAAGAGTTCTTTTTAAATGGCACCTGGACACATTTTCTGCATGATCTCTTTGCAAATTCTTTTCCTCTTCCAGAAATGCAACAACTTTGTCACAGATGTTACATTTTCTCCAGTTACAGAACCCAGGAAATGGCTCCCTGTCATTTTAACCTGATTCGCTCATAGGAGGAGATTGGCTCTTTAATAATGCTTAGCCTCATGGGTATAGTTTAGTCGTAAATGAAGGTGTTTAAACATGACTTTACTTGGGATAGAAAAAATCATGTGGTGTGTGAGCAAAAGCAAAATACTATATCTCAATCTTTATAACAGGCAAAACGTATGTGGCTGTCTCTCTATTAGTAAAGTCTGACAGCACATACCTGCAACTTTTATTTTAAACACTATTAAATGAGTTTCATTTGGCAGTGTGTTTATTACAGTAAGAGATGTGTGGCTTATGTACCCGTCTGTTTCAGGCAAATAGGAATGACCTTTATGGCCATCAGACCTAGTAAAGGAGATGTGGCCTACCAATTAGTCAGAGTGAAGGGGGTGTGGCCTATGTATCCATAAATCTCAGAGAAGGAGGTGTGGCCAGTGTATCAATTAGTCACAGTGAAAGAGGTGTGGCCTGTGTATCAATTAGTCTGAGTGAAGGAGGTGTGGCCTGTGTATCAATCAGTCCTAGTGAAGGAGGTGTGGCCTGTGTATCAATCAGTCCCAGTGAAGGAGGTGTGGCCTGTGTATCAATTAGTCTGAGTGAAGGAGGTGTGGCCTGTGTATCAATTAATCCCAGTGAAGGAGGTGTGGCCTGTGTATCAATTAGTCTGAGTGAAGGAGGTGTGGCCTGTGTATCAATTAGTCTGAGTGAAGGAGGTGTGGCCTGTGTATCAATTAGTCCCAGTGAAGGAGGTGTGGCCTGTGTATCAATTAGTCCCAGTGAAGGAGGTGTGGCCTGTGCATTAATTAGTCCCAGTGAAGGAGGTGTGGCCTATGTATCGATTAATCCCAGTGAAGGAGGTGTGGCCTGTGTATCAATCAGT
>JAOVVB010007286.1:0-16942 GCA_028570985.1 Heterobranchus longifilis | reverse complement strand
AGCTCCTATAAGGAACAGCTCGGTGCGAGTGTGTGGTCGAGCGAGTGAGAGAGAGAGACGCTGGATGAGCTCAGAGCAGAGAATAAATTAGCAGTAAAGTTGTTAAGTGGTAGTAAATGTAGGATTCAGTTTGTCTCTGAATAAACAATGCAGCTCCTCAAGACCCAACATCAAGTATCGGGAGACGCAGCTCACATGAAGGTACAGTATATCATGTATAGTTCTTTAGTGCATTCACATAAAACCCAAACTAACTGGATCAAATGTAGCCTAAGTCTATATACAATGTAACAAAAACAGGAACCCTGGTTTGAACTTTCAGGTGTGAAAAGGCCTTTAAATGCAGCAGAAAATTGATGAGAATTGATTTGAGAAAGGGGACAGAGAGGAAATCTCTCAGACATTGAAATGTGGATGAACAGAATTGGACACGGCCTTTGATTTACAAGGTTCAG
This sequence comes from Heterobranchus longifilis, assembly GCA_028570985.1. Taxonomy (NCBI): domain Eukaryota; kingdom Metazoa; phylum Chordata; class Actinopteri; order Siluriformes; family Clariidae; genus Heterobranchus; species Heterobranchus longifilis. The sequence goes on along the minus strand of JAOVVB010007286.1, from coordinate 16,487 downwards.
TCACTCGCTGCCACCGTCATTTTTCCTACACAGTTTAAATTAAACCATGCCCATTTCTGTATGAAGAAAGCTTTGACGCAGCGTCCACTGTGCTGTGATTGGCTAATCGTCGTTGCCTCGACGCCGTCCTTGTGATTGGATGCTGGATGCACGGCCAGCGGCAGCCTTCAGCCGTGTGTCCATATACACGTTTTTTTCACAGCAGTGATCGCCACGCTCCCCAGCATTGCACGCAGGCATGCCTGTGTTGTCTGTTTCTCTTCCTTGACGAATGATCAACAGCGAAAACATCAGCGTCACACCTGATTGGTGAACGCTTCACCCGTGTGCTGTCTGCTCCCAGATTTCAGACTGGACTGTCATGGTGGCTCTTTTGGAAACGATCTCTTTTATTACAAAAATAGTTCACCAAAATGTGTTTCTGGAAACATTTTACGCAAGAAATAAGGTATGCAGTTGCTCAGTCTGTCTTCATTTTAGATTGACAACGGTTGGTTTGAGAGATTTTCAGAAGCTCCGCGAGGCGGCTGCTGCTCATTTGCATAAAGTAGCTGGATTTGAAAAGCCAAGAAGTGAGGCGTTGTCATTCATATTCCGCAGGAGGCGGGAACTGCACGAGGGCAGCCGTAATAGTATCCAATCACAAGGACGCGCCGAGGCAACGATGACTACAGCCAATCACGAGGCTTTCGTCATACGGAAATGGGTGCAGTTTAATCTAAACTGGGTTGGAAAAATGATAGACGCTTCCAGGACTGAAAAGTGAAGCCAGTGCGGAAATGCCCTACACTTCTATTCTTTGCTATGGCCAGCAGGGGGCGACTCCACTGGTTGCAAAAAGACTTCTGGTTATATAAAAATTAGTCTACTCCTCACTTGATTTATTACCTCAGTAAACAGTTTCATACTCAGTTTATGGTCTCAATCACTAGTTTCAAGTCTTCTTCAATACAGCATGATGTTCATTTTGTTTAACTTTTTTTTTGTTAACTTGTTTTTGTGTTGTCAGTGTTTATGTCTCAGAGCGTTGACCCTTTCTCAGTGTGTTTTCACTTCATCAAAGTTAATTGGAACATTTTGTTCGCTGAAAAATGTGTTGTTCAGCGTTCGGTAGCACCATGCTAACCGGGCTAGCGCCAGCATTAGCTGCTAACTTAAGGGAAAGTTTGCCGACTTTTACCCGGCTCCGTGTCACTACAGCGCCTGGAGGTCAGCCGGTTGAAAATCGGCACCTTTCCCCTTCTTTAGCGGTTAGCTCATGGGTTTATCTTAGCAGCACCACAGATACCATCGACAAGACCGGACGAGAGCTTACTGGCGTGACCGCGTCATCGTCCCCAGAGCTGCCTTCTTGTCCAAATATGGACAACTTCTGGCTCCAAAAAGTCAACATGGCGACTGATGGCAAATTCAAATCTTGTGGCTTCAAAACAGTCCACAAACCAATGGGTGACATCACTCTTACTCTGTCCATTGTTTTTATACAGTCTATAGTCTGTACAGAAGAAGAGTCTGTGTCTCTTAAACCCTAGTCTGGCTTACTATGTAAACAGTGCCGGTATAAAGCCGTACTTCCGCCGGGAGGAAACCCCAGTGGACAGGAAGTCCCTCCTCCCCTCTCAGAGTCCCATCGCTGCAGCCAGGGAGTTTTTTTCCCCTATACCGGAGTGAAAGCTACTGAATCCAGACTCCCCCCCCCAGCACGGATACAGTGCTGTGGAGATAAGTCTGCCTACGCAAGACTACTTAAACCCCAAACGGACTCAAGTGGACCAGTAATGTGTTTATGGGGCAGTATGTGGGCACTCCTCCTATTTTCCTGTCCTCCTTTTCCTTTCATGCCTGACTGGGATGGAGGGACTGAATGGAGCAGGAAGCTGGCTGTGGGAGGAAAAGGAGTTTGTTTGAAATGTTGCCGTCTCTGGCATGCGTGTGTGTGTGTGTGTGTGTGTGCGTGTGCGTGTGTGTAAGACCTGTGACCTCTTCACCAACAGCACCAGTGGCCGAGAGGCAGATTACTGAATGGAAAGTACAGAAGCTGTGCGCTTACAGTTAGTAAGACTGCTGATAAAAAAAAAGGAAAAAAAAATGGAAAGGGAGGGGGGATTATTAAGTAACAGATTTTCTCAGAAACGCACAACGGGGATATTCAAAGGGCATCACAAATCCCAGAACAAGGTGTTCCCTGGATTGTTTTGAGCCTAAATGTAGCAAAGGCTGGGAAACATGCGTGGCATAGACAGTTTGTGAGCGCACCTTTAAAGCGGCTGCTTTACAGAACGAATGTAATGATGTGTTCTGCAGAGGTGGCGGCCAATAACACAAAGGCAGATAGGCAGGGAAAAGCCTGCAATATGTACAGCCTTTCTTCCATTAAAACCAGTGAGAGTGCGTGTGTACATCGAAAGCTTTGTATGTGCCTTTAAAAGGATAAGCAAGAGGCTCAAGTATTTTTACTTGACCACAGAGCACAGTCCACTAACGTGGTTCATCAGGTTAAATAGGAAGCTGATTAAATACTTCACCTATCAACAAGGGCAGCAAAGTATTCTCAGGCTAAGTATAGCACTTCCTCTGCAGTCTGTGTGTTCGTGTTTCATTCAAGCCTCACGGTCAGCAGTGTTTCACCTACTGTTGCCTTGGGGAATATATACAAATATTTAAAGGTCCCATATTGTAAAAAGTGAGATTTCCATGTCTTTTTTTAAATTATAAAGCAGGTCTATGTGCTATATAAATACTGCGAAAGTATCAAAACAAATTTAATTTAATTTTCAAAGCTGTTCCACAAATTAACACATTTCACTGTTAAACAAGCAAAACAAAGATGTACAACAGTGAAAGGCGTTAATTTGGGGAAAAGCTTTGAAAATTAAATGAAAATATGTAATACACTTAATAGATTTAAACATATATATTTAAAAAAGGATGATTAATATGAAACTGAGGTATGAACACTAGTTTGTCTATGAATTTTTGTTTGGGACTTTTGTGGTATATATAATATACATATATTTTGTTCTGTCTTTATTTTATTTCAGTGTATAAATCTAAAGGGAATTGTACAAAGTAAATAATAATAATAATAATGTAAAAAGGGTAGGGTATAAGGTAAGGCTTCAGCCAACACCTTTTCGATCAGCATACATGTGTTTTCATATGTCACTACTTCAAAAGTAATTATTTTATTATTTATTTATTTATTGTATTTATATCTGAGCTGTATAAGACGAAAATGACCGAAATAAACTAAACTAAAACGCTCAATCTGCAGAGAAATGCACACAATGCACAGAAACTGTGCCTTTAAACGAGCCGTCAGGACTTCCATGAGGTTGTGATGTCACAATACTATATATAGGTAGAAAGTGCTATTACAGTCAGGTAATACATACTGAATACAGGTGTATTCAGACAGACAGGATGAGAAAAATAAAGAGTTTTTGAACATTAAAAGCATTAAATATGTTTTAGTAGAAACCAGGCAGAAGACGCAGACACTGACCTCCTCTCGGGGCTGAGGACGGCCTCCCTCTCCTGCCTGTCGGGGCTCCTGTAACGGCTCCTCTTCTCAGCCTTTCTGGCCTCTGCCTCCAGCCTTCGGGACCGCGTCGTGTCGTGGTGGCTGTAGGAGTGGCCGCCCCTCTGGTTGGCCGGGTGGCTGTCGGTGCTGGTCACGGTGCTGCCGCTGGCGTCCGAGTCCAGAGAGCTGACCGAGCCGCTGATGTGGGAGCCGTTGGAGAGCAGGGAGCTGCCGGAGGGGAAGGGGTCGCTGGGGGCCGGGGAGAGGCAGCGCGGGACGCCCCCCAGGCTGGAGCACGAGCCCGTCGGGGAGAGCAGGTCACTGGGGGGCTGGGGGGCAGAGGCGTGCGGCGGCAGGCTACCCCGGTCCACCTCGTCACCATTCACTGAGCCGGCGTCAGAGCCCTGCGGCGCACAGTCACCTGGACAACAGAAACAGAAGATCTGAACACTTCCACAACTAAAAATCATAAACTTTGTTGTGTTTATTATTGTCTTTACTCAGGCATGTGATCGGCATAGGACAAGAATGTAGGAAAATACACAGTGCGGAAAGCACAGCACGGCAGAGCAGTTTGGTTATTTTTTACGTTTTTTGCCTTCGTTGATAGGACAGCTGGAAAGGGGCTAGAGAGCTAAATGGAAATTTAAAAAATATATATCTGTATAGCAATGCATGCATATGAGGTATGACTTTAGCACCTACTTATTAAAAAATACTGCAGTTGAAAAAAACCTGAAAATCATCACAAAATCATCTTTTTCTTAAATCTGCCTAATGTATAATTGAATGGAATATTGATATGATTTTCAGGAATGCACCGATCCAATATTGGCGTTCGGGTGTCATTACAAAGGTGGGAATTTGTAGATTCTGGCGATACATTGGAAATGTCTTTGTGTGTGCTCAATTTAGATTCGAGATGTGTTCAAGTGTCTTTGAAATTGTGAGAATTTCTAGTTTTCGGTGATTATTGCATGTCCATATAGACAGAACAGAAACTTATTATGGATCTTTTGATCACAACTTGCTCTTATATTTACGACGTATATAATTGTCTGACTTTATTGTTAAAATGCTTCGTCATAAGATAATTTGGACAACATACAGTTGGTTCAAAGATACCACGTGTTGCCCTCGGTACCTGGGCCGCTCGATAAGTATCGGATCAGTATCGGAACTGAAAAAGTGGGATCGGTGCATCCCGAGACTTCAGTCATCCACCTACAATCACTTCTCAGTCAAATGAGTGGCAGGTCATCACAATTAGACATCCCTTGTTTTCCAGCTTTAATTTTTTATTTCCTTACGGCCTGCAGCTAAACGTTTCCCCGGCACTGTTTGGCATCTAAAACCTGGTGATCAGTCACCAGATCCGACTCGATGAATGGATGTCTACTGCTTAATTTCAACGAATGTATCTCTAAGACAGTCAGAATCAGAGGAATGTGCCAAAAGTAAAAAAGGACTCAAAAGAGTCTTTGTGCGTTCCCCTCTTCACCCCTCTCTTCCAGCCCCTGAGCCATTTCAAGTATCCGAAGAATGAAATTAATCTGACAGGTTTCTATTTTAGTATAGGATGTTTGTCTGTGTGATGTTTGTTGTTCAGTAAAACTGAGCCTTTTTGTTTGAGTAGTCTGCTGGCTGGTGAGTCACACCTATCCAAATCCTTGTATGTGTTGGATGTGCAGGGTCATATTATGGTTTGAAATCCTCTGAGCCTGCAGATTGTATGCTTTTGTTTTCCTCTGGCAAAGATTTCAAGGTGGGCTCAGCTCACGCCTGAACGGAACATAAAGTGGTTGAATCCACATCCAAAAAAAACTGACCTAGGTCTGATTGAGTATGTGTATGCATGGTAGAGCTTTTAAGAAAATTATCATCCAATATTCTAACTAACTCCACAGAAGAGATAAGAACAACAGAGAAGGAATGCCAGTAAAACCCCCATTCTCAATGCAAACAAGCCGCAGCATCTTTCCAGGGGAAAATGCCCTCTTTCTGGTGAATCATGGATCTAACACAAGGTTCATGTTTTTGTTACCTTGTATACATTTAATCCGGTTAGTTCTGGTTTCAAATTGCAGTTATGGGAGCGCATCAAGGCAGACGTTCTCAATCTTTTTTCAGCCAAGGACCCGTTACAAGATAGAGAATATACCACGGACCGCCTCTATGCAGGACAGAAGCTGCCCAAATGAAAGCTGAAAAATGAAGTCTGGGGAAATTTCTAGTTTCTACTCACTTGTACATACTTTTGCTTTTCTCTTGTTTATTTTTTTGTCTATTTTTGTTTTGTGTATATTTTGGTTGTGTTGTTTCTTGTTATGCACCGGGACATCGAGACAAATTCCTTGTACGTGAAAACTACTTGGCAATAAAAATTATTCTGATAATTCTGATATTGAGGGATGCAGGGATAAAACCAGTCCAATGAAACCACTATTGACAAAATAATCATTCTGATAATCTCTCCAACTCATTAGCAGTAATCCTGCTGGTGTCTGGTGGAGGCTTTTCAAGGACCCTTGTTGGTCCCCGGACTCCATTTTAAGAAAAACTGATCTCAGGTGTATATTAAATCTATTATGTGATAATCACCATGAAGGCTTATTATTGTGGCTGGATGGATGAATGGATGGAGTTGAATTAAATTGAATATAACGGACCTCATATGAAACAAATTGATACATAAAGATAAGATAATCTTTAGGGTGAATTACTCAGGACATTTGTGAGAAAATCGTCAGCACAACACGGCTGAAAGATTGTTTTGTCTCATTTTATTAGCATTTTTGTTTGGTTTTGATTTGCTATTTTGACTTGTGTATTTCTGTTCTGCATTTTGTATTTTTGTATATGTTATTTTTGTTGTTGTTACTATTGTTAAAATGCTCTCAAAAATAATAATTAAAAAATTGTTCACAAAAAAGACATGCTGTGTCTGTTTCTGAAGCATGATGTATTAGAAATATGTTGTGTATTTGTTTGATAGGTATGCTTTGTGTTTGCAAAACAAAAATGCATTTGTTTTTTAATGTGGTTTTGTATTTGCAAAGCATATTGTGTTTGTTAGTAAATTGCAGGGCATTTGTCAAACATTTTTTGTTTGCTTGTTCGCACACTGGGGAAATTTGCAGTGTTACAGCTGCAGAATGGATAGTGCAGTAACAACCAAGATACAATAAATAAGCAAACAGTAAAAAAGCAAAAAAGAAATAAGCAAGCAAACAGTTTTAAAAAGGCAAATATAATACGTAGACTGACTGAATGGTTGAATTCACAGTAGCCTATTGCACATAGGACATATTGCACAGTTTGGTTTATAATGATACTGCACATGAGTGAATTGTCAGTCTTGGTAGGCCCAGCAGTGCTGATTGTAGAGTCTGTCACTGAAGTCCTGCATGGACTGGGACCATGCATGTTCTCCATCAGGGATGATAGCTTGGTCATTATTAATACTAATAATATAGTGGCTATATATGTTAAATATATCTGGCCACTATATATATATATATTTAATACATAATAATATTATTAAATATACATTTTATAGCTAATATTCTTAAAATTAAATATACATTAATACAAAGGTGAGAGGCTTTTTTTTAAGTCAGCTAGAACAGAAGTTCCAACTATGTTACTGCCACCTCCAACAATGAGCGTTTTATTTTGAAGGTCCCTGACTCCTCCTACTACTTCCGTGTTTGCGTCTGTCCTGCGTGTCCTGCTTCTCCTCCTGCAGACTCAAGTGTGTTTTGTGGCTACTGTTTTAAGATAAATAATCATGTCTTTGGAGGTGGAATCTGCAGAGTAAGTAGTTCAGTTAATTACGCTTCAAGCAGGGTAATTTTTATAATAGTTCGTCTGCTAATACCACCACATTTGATCACGTTTTCTGTCAATGAGGCCTGCCTCTCATTAGCGTTAGCGCCCTGAGCTAACTCAAGCTAACAAGCTAACTAACAGCCACCCCCATGGAAGTTGATTTCTCTTATTTTAGCGAAGTGGTGGTAATTTCATACTGATGTGTCGCTCTGTTATGTAAAGTATTTAACTGTCCTTTATGTATTTACATTACCTATCTATGGAGTTAACAGAATAGTAAGGTAGTTGGGTTAAGCTAGCGTTAGCTAGCTAACGTTACATTGCCAGTTGCGACAGATTCTTCTCTGACCGGGGAAGTACTACTAAATTATTCAAATTTAAGCATCTAAAGTAAATTGATTGTTATTTATATTACTGCTGTTAAGTTCATTAACATCTAACTATGCCGTCGTACCCAACACATTGTAATTTGAATTGCTCCAGCTGTGCTATCTTGTAATATTTGTTTACCCAAATGCATGGCATCATGTGTGTTTTCCACAGTGTGATCCGTCTGATTATGCAGTACTTGAAAGAAAATAATCTGCAGCGGACTCTAGTCACCCTGCAGGAGGAGACCACCGTGTCTCTGAACACCGTGGACAGTATAGAGAGCTTTGTGGCAGACATAAACAGCGGCCACTGGGATACTGTCCTGCAAGCCATCCAGTCCCTCAAGCTGCCAGATAAGACCCTGATAGACCTTTATGAACAGGTGAGGTTTGGATCAATACAGCTTTACATTGTCAGCTTTACATTTTGATATCCTCCTGCATTCCCAGTGCATCCATAAGACATTTGATGGGACATATTATTTATTGTACTTTATCCGTAGTCCATCTTTTCTTCCACTTCCACCAGGTGTTTGATTGCTTAATATTGTTTTTTGTTGTCACCAGTTTAGTCACTTAGCTGCTCATCTGTTGTCTCCTCCTTGGTCTGTAGTGTTGTTGGTTTACGCATGATTGTTGTACTATTTGGGCTAGTTTCTGTACAGACATTCTTAAACTATACTCTGATGGTCTCAAACTTTCTGTTTGATTATTTGTTCTAATTTTTGTACTCAAGTAAGCAGTTTGTTTAATCTATTTAGAGATGCAACAATAAGTCCTATCCTAATCGATCAACAGAAAAATAACTAGCCAACTATTTTGAGAATCCTCTATCTAAGGATATTTTCTGCTTTTCTCTGTCTTATATCATATTATAACTGAATATCTTTGGGTTTTGGACTGACAAAAAAGACATTTAAAGACATTATCTTGGACATCTTAAACTATTTTCTGACATTTTATAGACCAAACTGGCAGATCATTGATAATGAAAATAATTATTAGTTGCAGCCCTAAATCATTATAACATTATTCCAGATATTATAGTTTATGGTTTTTGAGATTAAAAGAAAGACCCAGCATTTGTTCTGCTGTTGTCGTTGCTCACGTCAGCAGATCTTTTAGTGCCTGAAGTCACGTGTCCTCTGAATCTGAATGTCTGTGTTGTTTCCTGACCAGGTGGTGTTAGAGCTGATTGAGTTGAGAGAGTTGGGTGCAGCCCGTTCTCTCCTCCGGCAGACCGACCCCATGATCATGCTGAAACAGACCCAGCCAGAGAGATACATCCACCTGGAGAACCTGCTGGCTCGCTCTTACTTCGATCCCAGAGAGGTGAGTCCAAACTAAACGTGTAACAAGATGCAATCTTTGTTCATCATCTGTCCATCTATCCAATCATTTTAGAACCAGTTGGTCATTTTGCTTTTGGCTTCAAAATACCAAATACCCTTCAGTTGGTTCTTCATCAGAGACACATGTTTTGTACCTTTGTAAGAGGGACTCTAGTACATAATGAGCACTATATTGTTTTGCTCCATTATTCTTCATTTTATACTACTGGAAGCAAATTATGAACTATTTCCAACACAAGAAGTCTGTAAACTGTGGTGAACACTTTGTTCTTGCAACAGGAAACACCAGATTTTGGATACATGAAAGAAGTGCAAACCCAACAGCATCTTTTGAAAAAAAATGTTTCCAGTGAAAATGGGTGAAAGACTACAATAAACCTTACCTAAATGTCTGTTTTTAATAGGATTCTCCGTCTTTGCAAGAACAATGGAGAAAAATATACAACGGTTAAATCTACACCTGCCTTCAAAGTTCATTGGATAAATTGTGTTGCATCTGACAGATTACAGTTGTGTGGAGTTTCTGATGTTTGTGTTTGTTGGTGCCCAGGCGTACCCAGACGGCAGCAGTAAGGAGAAGCGGCGGGCGGCCATCGCCCAGGCCCTGGCAGGGGAGGTCAGCGTGGTGCCGCCCTCTCGTCTCATGGCTCTGCTGGGACAGGTAAGCACCATAAAATTAATAAATTGTGTCTTAATCCTCACATATTTGCAATATATTTGCATAGTCGTGCCTCTTGATTAATGTTCCCCATACACACAAGTTGTACTACCATTCAAACAAAGTGCTGACGGTGATTTTGTTTCATTCTTTCAGTCTCTGAAGTGGCAGCAGCATCAGGGCCTCCTGCCTCCTGGTATGACTATCGATTTGTTCAGAGGTAAAGCTGCTGTTAAAGATGTGGAGGAGGAGCGCTTCCCCACCCAGCTCAGCAGACACATCAAGGTACACACACTGTCCCAAAGTATGGATCATAGAAAGCAACATTATTGTGCTGCTTCACTGTTCCAAACTACATTCAGTTAAGCACACTGTCATTTTGATTTTGCACTTCCAGGAGTTACATTTCATGACTTAAATGCCTTAAAGGTATAATATGTAACATTTCTGCATTAAAATGTCTAAAAACAACTACACCTGTTGTGTACTTACATTATCCCAAATGTTTCCAACAATTTTCAAACCTTTTCGCGGCAGCTCGGCTCGCAGCCCCTCTGCAGACGAGCCTAACGGCGTCAGAGAAACACAGATTTTAATTGCTTTATTCAATGTTTTTACTGGTTTAAATCACCGGGTCCGTTTGTTGTGGAGAGGAGGAGACCTCTGCCGATAATTCGGCTCGCGGTAAAAACCTCCTGAAAGATGAACACTGAAGGAATCGTAACCGGGAGAAACTGACTGCAGTGTCTTTTGTCTTTTGATTGAGAGACCCCATAGCGGCAGAAAATTACATATTGTGTGTTTAAGTTTTCTGATGTGACTTGTTTTTATTCCCTGCACAGTTTGGACAGAAATCTCACGTGGAGTGTTCCCGATTCTCCCCTGACGGTCAGTACCTGGTCACCGGCTCTGTGGACGGATTCATCGAAGTCTGGAACTTCACCACCGGCAAAATCAGAAAGGTAGCTAATGCTTAATAATAAAGATTTACTGTATGGTTTAACATTTACACTTCAAAATGACTTGACATGAAATAATTATATGCATTGTGTGCGACAGGATCTGAAGTACCAGGCCCAGGATAACTTCATGATGATGGACGATGCAGTGTTGTGTATGGGCTTCAGTCGAGACACAGAGATGTTGGCCACCGGAGCCCAGGATGGAAAGATTAAGGTAGAAACATTACTTCTATTTCTCTCATTACTCTTGTTACTTTTACAGCTAAATGTATACACACTTGTACCCACCTGGTTTATGGTTATGAAAAAACATGAAAACAGCCTTGTCGTCAGGCTGAGCACAATGCATGGTATGTTTTTGTGTGAAAGGCTCTAAAGTCAGAGATAAATGAAACTTTCTCTGGGCAGGTAAACCTTGAGAATCTCCACTGTTAGTGGTATAATGAAATGTAATGAAAGACAGCAGTACGGTACTCTACCAGTATGAAATCCACTCATTCCCAATGTATTTCTTTTGCTTTTCTGTTGTACAAAAATATTATTTGACTATTGAATATTGAACTATGGAAGTAAAACATTTGTACATGAATATCAATATTCCTTCTAAAAACACGTAGGATTCAAACATCTATTTTTGTGCAACATCTTCATAAGAGGGCAAACCAATACAACAAAAGACATAAGCACTCATATGTATTTATTTCAACAGAAACATGTCTTTTAAAGTGAAACTTTGCAGATTTTCAACTGGCTCTGTGTCACTGCAGCGTGGGCTGCACATGCAGATAAATGGCGCCCGGCATCTCTCCATGCAGCCAGCGCCCGTGAGCTCCCCGCTCACCCGCCGGTAAAATTCTGTCCGCGCTGCAGTGACACAGAGCCGGTTGAAAATCAGCAAAGCTTCACTTTAAAAGATCTACATACACATTACAAAATAAAGAAAATTATGCAGTTAATTTAAAGACTGTAGACCTCGCTCTCTCTCACTTTTAGATTGCTTGGAGTGCACGGTCCAACAACCGGAATGGGTCGTTGTTGAATTATTCCTTGTTCAGCTAGACCTAATGTTTTCAATCAGTGAAACTGACATTGTGTTATTCCCATCATGCGGTGCGTTCAGTGCAGCAGCCCAGGCCCATGTGAAAACGTGCGAGGCAGACAGCTGCAGTAGTTCTACTTTTTTTCCACAATCAAATATTTTCATAATCGGAAGTCCGGTGCTTTTTTTTCCTTTTTTTTTTTACAATTCAAATACATATTCTAATTTAGAATATGTGTTGAGAGCCCAAATGCTTGGAGTCCGAGGAGCATTATTGAATCACGCTTTTTCCAGTAAACCTAATCTTGTGTATTTGCATAGTACACAGTTTCATAGTACTCATGATAGTTGCCTGCAGACACAGTGTCCTGTTGCAAAAACAAAATAAAGTATGTGTGTGTGTGTGTGTGTAGGTGTGGAAGATCCAGAGCGGTCAGTGTCTGAGGAGGTTTGAGCGCGCCCACAGTAAAGGAGTCACATGCATCAGTTTCTGTAAAGACAGCAGCCAGCTCCTCAGTGCCTCCTTCGACCAGACAATCAGGTAAACTCACACCGTCGCTCATTATTCTTCTTCCAGACTCCAAGAAAACACAATTAATTCTCCTAGTCAATAGGGCACCGGTGGTCTTTACTGAACATCTTGTTGAGTATCATTTTGTCAACATGCATTAAATTCTTCTTCTTTATTTTAAGAATCCACGGACTGAAGTCAGGTAAAACTCTGAAGGAGTTCCGAGGCCACTCGTCATTTGTGAACGAGGCCACCTTCACTCCAGACGGCCACCACATCATCAGCGCTTCCTCGGACGGTACGGTCAAGGTGAGAGAAGCAGCTGCAAAAATAACATCTCTTCATTATTTTTTCTCTCTTTTTTTTTTTTTTTGCAACTACACAGTTAATATCTTAACCCTCTGATCCCTGCGCTGTTTCAGGACGTTTTTGCTCCTGTCACATTTTACTCACTGTGGGCTCATTTTTCTCTGTAATATAAAGTCCTTCATCGCTATGGAAACAGCACAATTATGGCTAGAAGTAGAGAGAACTCAATATATTATTATTATATATTATATGATACCATAAATCATAAAAAGAGAAAAATCACAAGAATTTCTTTGATAATTTATTTTACAAAAATTTAAAATATAATGGAATATTACTATATATAATATATAACTAAAAGTGTTAAAAGTGTTACAAATAATGGGGAAAAATGGGTTCTTCGTATGCTAAACATATTGAACTACTAACAGCTGCAGTTCAGTCCAAGTTTCAGTTTTGGGATCGGACAATAATCGATTTTTATCGTGGATCCCAATAAAAAGCACTCATAATAAGTTGATTGTTGTGAATATCCATTATCGGGATAATCGTGAATATCAGTCATAATATTAAGAGAAAAGGCCACAATTTTATGAGAAAAAACTCACAATGTTTTGAGAAAAAAGTCATAATGATTCAAGAAAAAAGTTGTAATGTTTCAAATAGAAAACTCAAATGTTTATGAGAAAAAAGTTGTAATGTTTTGAGAAACAGAAAAAGTCACAATTTTATGAGGAAAAAAGTTGGAATGTAAAAGCAAAATTTTATTTTTGGCAAAACATGAAATGAGACCTGTAGAATGAAGTGATTTTTTAAAATGAAATATCACTATTTTAAGCTTAGATTTGGTTCTTTTTTTTCCTGGCAGAAGCATTCGTCGCATATGATGCATTCAAGGACCATCGGAAAGTTGAAAATCCGACGATAATGTCTGTTTTTACAGTATCGGGGGTTCTGATGGTTACTGGTATTAATGCGCCTGTGTGTATGCCGTGTATCTTTATCCACGTGTGTCTGACGTGTCTCACTGCGTGTGATCCGCTCCAGATGTGGAACATAAAGACCACCGAGTGCACCAACACCTTCAAGCCTCTGGGCACGTCAGCCGGCACCGACATCACCGTCAACAACGTCATCCAGCTGCCCAAGAACCCGGAGCATTTCGTCGTGTGTAACCGCTCCAACACGGTGGTCATCATGAACATGCAGGGACAGGTGCGTCCAAATCTGCACCGCACACAACAGTCCGGCAGGAAGTCCGAGCACAGTGTTACTCCATCAGAGAATCAGAAATACTTTATTGGGGGGGGATTGGTTTTATTACATTTGCTCCCATTCTAAAAAAGAAATGTATAGAGAAATTATTAGAACAAATAGAAATAAGAAATATATAAACATATGTACATTCTACTACAATATATAGCAACTCTATATATGGAACAATAGAAATAAGAAATACGTATGTAAAATGTGTTATACTACAATGTATATTAACTCTATATATGGAACAATAGAAATTAGTATATAAAAATATGTACGTTATACTACAATATATATATCAAAAATATATATGGAAAAATACAGATAAGAAATATGTTTTTAAAAAGGCATACTACAATATATAACGAGAGTGTCGGTAATAATACTGCTGAAAAATGGGATCTATCACAACAAAAACAACAAAAACACAAAAATAAATGCAGATATGTATAGAAAGCAGCAGAAATAAATAATGAGAGGTACATAAACTAGAATAAGATAGAAACTATACAAGAAATATGCAGTATTAATGCCATAGTAAACCGGAGTATTGCACATTTGATTTGAATAGATATAAATTATACACTGTATATATCCTTTATTTAACCAGGTAAACGTCTCATTGAGATTAAAATCTCTTTTTCAAGAGTGACCTGGCCAAGATGGCAGCATATGCATTCTTACAACAATAAACACAAACAATACAAAATTCAACATTCACACACTACAAACGTCAGTTAAAATGCAATGCAAGAAAACAGTTATAATGCATAAACTGGTACCATTATTAAACAATTTCAGCAACATGTCAGGAGCGTAGAGTACTATTTTCTAGATCCTTTAAAATTTACTTAAATTCCCAGAAAGTAATCAGTTCTGCTGATTTCACATCCTCCTGAACAATATTCCAGGAAGAGGGAGCAGCATATTTACAATAATATTTATGAATAAATATATATATAAATAAATAAATATGGGTTTATAGCTGCTGACAGTGTTGTCTGATTTGAAAGAAGTCATTACTCATCACATGATTAATCGTCATTTTGGACTCAATGTTTTATCTCTTAAATACTGAGAACTAAATGTAGTGTCGGTATGTTAGCTGTTTGTTTGTTTGTTTGTTATGAAACTGAACCTGCCTACCTGTCTGTCCTTTAACATGTTACCCACTCTGTGTGTTTGAATGCACATGTGACTCTGCGTGCAGATCGTGAGGAGTTTCAGCTCCGGTAAGAGGGAAGGCGGTGACTTTGTGTGCTGCACTCTGTCGCCCCGCGGCGAGTGGATCTACTGCGTGGGAGAAGACTTTGTGCTCTACTGCTTCAGTACCGTCACCGGCAAACTGGAGAGAACGCTGACGGTACGTTACCGCTCTCAGGAGCTCGGATCAAAGTGTCCAAAAATATCACACAGCGCTTTCCCTCCTCCGCTTCTGCTACAGCAAAAGTTCTGACTGTAAATCCTGAAGCTCTTTTGTCTCGCTTATGAAATGACTTCATAAACAAGCGTAGACACAGAAAAATCAAATCTTTTATGATCTATTTTTCTGTTTCTAGAAGGTCTCCACAAGTCACTTAACTTTTTTATATCTCTTCTGTGTTTTTGTACATTTGTGAATACAGTATACTATGTGGTATAGTGCACCAGTATTATCGCTTACCAGCAAATGTTAAAGTCTACATATGCAGCATTTATTTTCAATTCAGTCGTTATTATGCAAGTTAATACCATGCAAGGAGGCCATTGTAAAGATATGACCAGATTATTACTTTAAATTTACATTTGATCTATAAAATGTCAGAAAATAGTGAAAACCTCCCATCCCCGGTGCTCAGTGTCCAAGGTGAGGTCTTTAAATATCTTGTTTTGTCAGTCCTTTGTTTTGAGTAAAAAATAATTACCTGCAAGGAGAAGGTTAGTTTCTTATCTTCTTTGTTTTACCTGAGGTAAGTATTTTATTCATATTTCTCGAACATAGCTTGCAATTTACTGGTGACACCTTAATTGTGCTTTATAGTATAACTTTGCAGTTTTGTAACTTAATTTAATGTTAAATAAAATATTTTATAGAATTGCATTAATGCACCAATTAATAGGCCACCAGTCACAAATGGCAGATTTTCTGCAATGTGATCGGCCGATCAGTCTCGTATATATCAGATTTTTTTTCATCACAGACACACACTCACACACACGTCCGTTGCGCGCAGAGTGAGAGGAATCTGCAGCACACAGATTACAATAGATGCTTTCAAAAACTAAAATGTGTTGTACGCATACCGAGCTCATTGAAGGAATAACTCCGTGCATAACGTTAGCGAGTGAGCGGTAGAGAGAGAGAAAAGAGAGAGAGCGTGTGGATACGGTGAGGATGAAGTCACGTGTGTGGACAGTTTGAGATTTTTTCGGTGAATAAATGTTACAATTCCTCAAGATCCAAGCCAAGCTCCCGTGTCCTGCTGCTACAGCTGATTAAAGTGAAAGAGTTTGTCTCTGCGCTGTGGGATAACTTCAGCCCAGACTGTAGACTGACAGGCTCACTGACTTAAGGTGGACTGGACTCGGCAGGTCAGACTTACGCCGGAGATGTACTTGCTTTTAAATACGTGAACGCATGACGCTGCCTCGCGTATTCTGCGTCTGTTTTGTCCGTTCATTGTATACGTAC
>JAOVVB010007277.1:0-16942 GCA_028570985.1 Heterobranchus longifilis | reverse complement strand
ATTTTTCTGCTTCTTCTGTTTTTTTTCCCCCTCTTCTTAGAGTATTTTGAACACAACAGCTTTGAGCAGTTCTGTATCAATTACTGCAATGAGAAACTGCAGCAGTTCTTCAACGAGCGTATTCTGAAAGAGGTGGGTGAGCAGCATGTGGATTAACGTGATTTGGTGTGGTTTACTACTTTATCCCGGGAAACCTGCCACGCCATGTCACTCACAAGCCAAACTCACTGGTTCCTTCACGAGCCAGCAGGACGCGGCTGGCACACTGAAGCTTCTCTGTCTTTCTCGTCTCTGTTTTCTCACTTCCCTCCGTCTCTCCTGCGCTCTCATTAGAATGCTAATTTCTCAAGGGACACGACGAGGCGCGTTTCTCTCCTGTGATCTCTTAACGTTATTCTCTTCCAAGGTCTCCAATTAATGCGCCACAATTCTGGTTTAAGCCTCTCTCATTATCTGATCCGCGTATTATCGGTTTGATGTTTTTTGTGTGCTTTTTTTTTGAGGTGGTTGAAGCTGAACTTTTTCAGAATCTGTTTAGATTTTTGACATTTGGCCTTGTCTGTGCAGGAGCAAGAGTTGTATCAGAGGGAAGGCCTCGGAGTGAATGAGGTGCATTATGTTGACAACCAGGACTGCATCGGTAAGTTCGACGTCAACTTCCCTCCTACGCTGTGACACCCCTCAAACTCTGCAGCTTTATATGGGAACACAGCCTAAATTAAGAACTCCAGTATGTTATTTCCATGGCCTAGGAAAGTTCAATCAATATTTATCAACATAAGCTTTTCTCTCAAAGCCAGAAACCAGAGAAGTAAGTAACTTCTGATGTCATCAAGTATAAAGAACGGAGCTGCTTCATTGACAATGCATGGGAGACTGATTTTTCTGGGCCCACAGAATGTTTCTTTTCTTTTTTTTTTATACCCAAATGAGCTTTTTTCTATTGTAGTGTTGTCAGTTGTGAAACTGAAAAAAATGCACCCATATACTCAGTGCCATTTATCATGTTTTCATTGTCTGTGGAGCAGTTCCACAATTTATACTTTTTTTTTAGCACTCAAACGTTTTGGATTTGGGAGAGAATTCATGTTTCTATAGTCATTGATTCAGTATTTTGGACTATCTTACACCATAGGAATAACAGGTATGAATTTTGAAAATGGGTGTAATTCACTACTTCTCAAAACTTTACTTTACCGTTTCCCTGAAAAATGTCACATGCATGCACGCACACACATCAGCCTTACACTGTACAATATAAAAGTAAAAAAATGTAATGCAGGACTGATAAGCTGATAAGATGTCTGGTTTCAAACTGAAAGCTGTACGTGTGTAGGAGTATGTGTGTTGATATCCACATATATCTGCACCTAGTGACACTCGGGGACATCATTAAGATGAAGCGTGGCTTTTGAGGGCTTCTGCTGCGAAACAAGATGAGGCTGTCTGTTTAGCCCACACACCACAAGTGTACTGAGGTTGGCTCAAGTGTAACATCAGCTCACCTACATGGCATTCATTTGGGCCATTCCTTGTGCTCTGGGCTACACGTGAGAGCAGCAAAAATACACCTGTCAGGGGACAAAAATACCGACATCTCATTATCCAAGGAGATGGCATATCCGTGTGTCTGAAGGGAGCAGGCGTGATGAGTATTTGTGGGTTTTATGGCCTCTTTTGTGCAACTGGAAGCCGGCGAAATAACACCCCCTTGTTTTTGTTGTGTCTGTCCTCGAGTGAATCCTCGAATTAATGGGACGAAGTAGTCAGTGTATCAAGGTGAAGCCGTTTTATTTGTATTTCAAAGGCGATGATTATTCAGGTGCGAGGTTAACTGACAGTCGTGAATAACATTTATGACTTGCAAATGACCGTTTGGGTTGGCCATCAATTCGCTCATCAATCTTCAGGATTTATGCACAGGTGCTTGTTCATGCAAATTTTCTTTTCTGAGGTCCTTGGCTATTAGATTATATTCCAAACAGCATGCTGCATGAATAATTCAGATATATGGCTAAATGAGCATCCTGATGAACATTTTTTGTGCCTTGAATATTCACATCCAGAAACAGTAAACAGTGGAAATTTCCAATAAATGTCATAGTCATAAACGGGATGTTTGGTGCATTTATAACTACTCAGCCCTTCCTAAATAATTAAATATTGCTAGTTTGGACATGTTAAAGGGGACATATTATGCTTATTTTGAGGTTCATACTTGTATTTTGGGTTTCTACAAGAACATGTTTACATGCTTTAAACACATTATTTTTCTCATACTGTCCATTTGAATTTACCTGTATTCACCCTCTGTCTGAAACACTCCGTTTTAGCGCCTGTTTCTTTAAGCCCCTCTTGAAAAAGCCCAGTGTGTTCTGATTGGTCAGTGTTTGGGTCATGACTGTAACAGCACTGTAGCGGCACTTTCCTATAGTTGTGACATCACAACTTCACAGAAGTCCTGACGGCTTGTGTAAAGGCACAGTTTCTGAATACATGCTTTGTGCATTTCTCCACAGATTGAGTGTTTTGATACTTTTACAGTATTTATCTAGCACCTAGATCTGCTTTATAATAAAAAAAGACATGGAAATCTCAGTTATTACAATATGGGACCTTTAAGAAGAAGGTTTTGTCAACTAACATGTGGCATCTTAGACATTAGGATATTACTTTTCCCTGTACATTGTAGAGCTGGACTTAAACATGAATCATAATAATGTTGTTAATATGTGTATAATTGTTGTTTGCAGACTTAGTGGAGGCAAAGCTGGTGGGAGTACTGGACATTTTGGATGAAGAGAATCGTCTCCCTCAGCCCAGCGACCAGCACTTTGCCCTGGCTGTTCACAGCAAACATAAAGAGCACTTCAGACTGACGGTCAGACCTCTTAGCTGTGCTCTCTTTCTCTCTCCCTCCCTCTCTGGTCTTTCACTGTGTTTCTTCTCTCTCCTTCTGTTTTTGCTTTCTCTCCAGTATGCGACTATTATGCTCTTTCTTTGTGCACACAGTTCTTTTGTGAGACCAGGCAGCAATGTAACTGCACACTGGTTGTGTCATTGTGATCATTTTTTACTCTGCCTTTTTGTAACAGCAGTTTTGTGAATGACGCACAGTCCCAATCCCTCCTCCCTGTCTCTGTCATTGTCGCTATTGTTCGCCACTCTACCCGTATCTCTGCAAGCATGAAATCCTTTTAGAAATGTAGCCCTGACACAAATTCAAGCTTAAGATTAGAGTTGGCTGGTTGGAGCCACACTCTACTGCAGGGAGAGTTATTACTCAAAGACAATTCTGTACATTTAATAGGGTGAAAGACATTAATCTTAATCTAAAGTGCACAGAGAAGTGAATATGCTGTGAGCTAACATTTCTTCTGTACAGTTTTCACACTTTAAGGATAATTTATTACGGTGCCCCCCCACTGATGAAGCTGATGGGGCTTAAAAATGCTTCTTTTTTTTTTGAAATCCTGAAGTGTTTTTGGTAATGGATTTTTGGGGTCCTTTATAATACTTCAGCCAGATAAGATGAATGTGGCATTTAAAAAATATATATCGACTGCATGCAGTTATTATTTCCTTGCAAGTAAACATGTTAAATAACTGCAAATTAAAGAGAGAGAGAGAGAGAGAGAGAGAGAGAGAGAGAGAGAGAGAGAGACAATTACATAATTTATGGATTTTATTTTTGCTGGACTTCACTGCACTTCATTGATCCAAACCAGCCCTCCCCATTCAATAGTGGTGTGGATAAACAAGATTCAGCTCAAGAGGTGGTAATGATGATTAGAGTGAAATGTATGTTTTAGCTCTGTCATTAAATATGATTTGCCTCCTTCTTCTCCCTCTTAGGTTCCCAGGAAGTCAAAGTTGACTATTCACAGAAATCTCCGGGATGACGAGGGCTTTATCATCAGGCACTTTGCTGGAGCAGTCTGCTATGAAACGGTAATTCTTAATACAGATCTTATTATGTGGGGATTTGGTGGCTGGTGGTATTCACAAAAACACAAACAGACTTTATTTGAAGGGGTGTGCATAAGACATGACACTGTCATAGCTATGAAATGACATGAAGGAGTCTTTATGACTGTTGTCATTAAGTGTCATTTGGTAAATTATGACACTTTTAATGCACAGTTGACATTGTCTGCCTCTGAGCCGCACGCGCCCCTTTGTTATGACAACTCGACATTCACCAAGACCACATAAATATGAATATGAAATATGAAATGGGGTAAATATGCCACAGCAGGCCTAATTATCAAACTTAAAGAAACAATTTAGTTTTATGTGTTAACATTGCATTAAACTGTCATATGTAGTTGGTTTTGACAATGGCTGTCATGAGAACATTATAATTGTGTCACGGATATTTTCCTTGACCATAACTAAAATGATACCATTTGGACTTGTCATAAAGATGTCATTAATTTTTATTACACAAATGCTTTTATAGCGGTGTCATGAATAATTCCCTTGATCTCAACTGACGTGGAGCTATTTGGACTTGCCATAAAGATGTCATTAAATGTTATAAGGCCAGTTTGATTTACGGAGTGATGGACAGATAGCTTTACTTGTTGCTAAAGTAACTGCTAACTGCTGCTAGCATTAGCTTGTAAGCCCGGTTAGCCGTGCAGCTAGCGGTCCTAGCTGATTCAGGCCCGGGGTGCCGGCACAAAAACCCCCCGCGGTAGTGTATTCCCCTGTCGTCACACTGGCCTCCGACTGTCTCGGAGGCTGTGTTTTGTGTTGTCTGCTGCAGGGATTGAGACATTCTACTTTTATCTTTGTAAAAGTCTGCCACTACATAAAGGTATGCATTTGTGTGTGTATCTGTCCACAGACTCGGTTTGTAGAGAAGAATAATGATGCCCTCCACATGTCCCTGGAGAGCTTAGTGTCTGAATCCAAAGACAAATTTGTTCGAGAGCTGTTTGAGAACTCCATCACCAACAAGGACTCCAAACAGAAGGCGGGCAAACTTGGATTCATCAGCGTTGGAAACAAGTTCAAGGTCGAGTTTTTGTCACAGTTTGCCATTTTTGATTGTTAGACAAAGACCCTGAATATAAATACAACTGAATAAAACCTGCTCATTTTTAGTTTATGATAATAGTTTTCTATTTCACTGTCACAAATAATAATAAGCAAATGCAATTTTATTGTTTTATAGTAATGAGGAATCCAATGAATTTAAACACTTAGATTCTACAATATGTTTGTTATTGTAGATTCTAATGTATTTTAATGTAAACGACATGTAAATTATCTTTCAAATACTTTTTTTAAATTTTTTAAATTGTATACACTATTTTTAGGTTTTGCCCAACTGTATAGTACATAGTCCAAATTAAATTAAATGTGATATTTGTTGTCCAGGTATTTTGCTAAATTATGTAGATGTACTATTTGAAATACACAAATTTTCTACGAGTACTGTTTACCAATTTAAAAGTGTCAACTTTTGTAAGATAGTTCACAATACTCTTTTATCTTTTTAGCTTCTTTTCAGACTTTTCTAACTCTAATCTCTAGACCTGTTCTGTAACTTTTCACCTTTCCACTCTTCTTCCTATCCCTCTTTCTCCTCCCTTGATTCCCCTCTCTTAGATTTCTTCTCTCCCACCTCTTTCCTCTGAGAAAAACTTCCTTAGTGGATAAAGCTGGATAAAGTCAGCTTGAGGTATAATAGAGAGGAGTTAGGAAACAGGGAGAATGAAAAAAATAAGAGAAAGAAATAATGAAGCAGTCAGGCTTTCTCACACATGTCTGTTGAGTGAGCCAGAAGTAGACAACTTCCAGCTGTCTGTTTTATGTTTCAGCAGCAACAAAAAAAAATCCAACTCCAGCCTCAGACTTTTCTTTCTTTATCACTAATGTGGCTTCTGTGCTTTCATCACAAATGCACCAGACATGGACTCAAGCGCAAAAATGATGTGTGTGTTTCAAAAAGGCTCGAATAGCTTGAATGTGTTATATGGAGAGGAAATGTGGGACAAATTGTCATTTTCTACAGTTGGAAACAGTTTGGCATAGTTGACCACACCATATTACAGGATATTTTGACACAAAGCTAAACTGGTTTGAATCCTATTTGAAGGGCATGGACTATTTTGTCTCGAAAATGACACGTGGAGTCCCCCAAGGCTCCATTCTCGGGCCTCTTCTGTTCAACATCTACATGCTCCCATGAGTGCAGGTCATGGAAAACACCAAAATATCTCACCATAATTATGCAGACGACACACAGATTTATATAACGATATCACAAGGTGACTATGGTCCCATAAAAGCAGAGTAACTGTATCGAAAAAATCAATGATTGGTGGTGCCAAAATGTGCTGATTTTAAGCTTCTTTTTAAATTTGTTTTAATCATTTAAATCATATGTGTATGTCTTTTTATATTATTGTTTAAATTGCCTTGTTTTTCTCTTATATCTTGTCTTAATGCCTTTTATGTCTTATTTAAAGCACTTTGAATGTCGTTGAAAGGTGCTATACAAATAAATTAGCCTTGCCTTTGTTCTTGCATGACTGTTAACACTGGTTGCTCCCTTCCCTAACCTGTGATTACAATGTGTGTCACTACTACCTCATTTGAAATATCTGTCTGGGCTACCTTCATCACAAATACTAAAAACGTAATCATTAAACATTTAATTTTGTGCTTGCACACACAGACCCAGCTGAACCTGTTGCTGGAAAAGCTTCGCAGTACTGTAAGTAATATGTCAGTTTCATTGTATATTTTCTTGAAAATGTTTTTTTTTCTTTCCTGCTCAGAATCAATATGTACTTATTCACCTTTGTGTGCATAGGGCTCAAGTTTCATCCGCTGTGTAAAACCCAACCTGAAGATGGTCAGCCACAAGTTTGAAGGAGCTCTGATTCTCTCGCAGCTGCAGTGCTCAGGTGGGACCAAACACAATATGGACAAAATGTACTGTAGTATTTTTGAACAGTTGTTATATTCACAATTAATCATTTTTAGGATGAGTAAATATATTATGGATATCTTCACCTAATGTAGCTCTACTGTCAGTGGAGCAATTTAAGCAGGCTCACCCCACTTATACTGATACTACTCCACAATACTGAAACATTTTAGGATATATTTCTAATATATGAATTCCCAAAAACCTCAGAATTTGAACTAAATTTTGCTCCTTTCTTCAAAAAGGAAAGCCTTGGGTGTTTTAGAAATGCAGGATATGTAACTTCACATTTCTTCGCACAAAGGTTGAATTTTGTGAAACTGCAGTGACTGGAAAAACCTTGGGAGGCATTTGACTTTTACTATATTTCAGTGCAGTTTGTCCTCGTTTGGCATACTGCACTGTACACTGTCATGTTTTAGACTTTTAGACTATTTGGATGTTTTTG
Organism: Heterobranchus longifilis; assembly: GCA_028570985.1. Taxonomy (NCBI): domain Eukaryota; kingdom Metazoa; phylum Chordata; class Actinopteri; order Siluriformes; family Clariidae; genus Heterobranchus; species Heterobranchus longifilis. Next base: position 9,548 of record JAOVVB010007277.1, on the reverse strand, counting down.
TAAATGTGGCACCTTCGCTTGGAGCATGGACGATGATGGAGGTGGAAGTCTGTTAAAATGGTGCTAAATTATGTATTTTGACATAAATGCATAGTGCTGCTGTAACTGATGCAGAAGTTATGATCCTGCAACAGCCTTTGTGATTATATTAAAATAACATTGTTCTTTCATGCATATGCTATAGATATGGAACTGTTCTCACTTGCATGCACAGACAAACACACACATTGATAAAGTACTTGTCAGGGATGAAATAGAAAAAGATGTCAGGTAGTTTGCATTCAAGCTCTGTTCTGTAATTCTGCAGGCAATCCTGTCTCTCTCAATAGATTTATTTTTTCCGTTTGTGTGTTTTTCTTGATTAGGCATGGTGTCTGTGTTGGACCTGATGCAGGGGGGTTTCCCCTCCAGAGCCCCCTTCCATGAGCTCTACAACATGTATAAACAGTACATGCCTGACAAACTCACACGCCTGAATCCACGACTCTTCTGCAAGGTGGGATTACATAAATCGAATAGTTTTCTCCTTCGCTGGAGAAATACAAAGTGTACTGTTGGTTTTAATGGTTTAAGATAATTATTGTTATTACCTGTTTGAAATAAAGCCTAATTAGGTGTGTTAAAAAATGCCTATAGCCACACTGACCCATTTGGGAAATGATTAACTAACATTAGTTTAGTGTCCTACATTCTTACCACAGATACAATACTGTTGTGTCAATATGTGCATTTGTTGTAGGCTTTGTTCAAAGCACTGGGACTTAATGACAACGACTTCAAGTTTGGATTGACCAGAGTGTTCTTCCGCCCGGGAAAGGTACAGAGAAGTCAATCAGAATAGATTACACATTAACGTAATTATGCAGAACTCTACAGAATGCCTTAAACTCTTAAAGGGTCGTAGCTTAACTTGTTTTTTTTTGTGCGTACATCAGTTTGCTGAGTTCGACCAGATCATGAAGTCCGATCCAGACCACCTCGCAGAGCTGCTGAAGAAAGTCAACCAGTGGCTGCTGTGCAGCCAGTGGAAGAAGGTCCAGTGGTGCAGCCTGTCTGTCATCAAACGTGGGTTGAATACTGAACAACGATGTAACTCAGGCAGCCTCAATATGAGGATCTGCAGCGCAGCTTAGGAATGAGTTAGATCGTCTTTCTGTTTTGTCATCTCTCTAATGGTCAAACTTTTAGTTTGTTTTAGGATTTATACCATTTACTACACAAAAATCATTTAACATTGTCTTCGCCTGGGTTATGCCTGTTTCAGATAGAGACACTTCCTATGAAGTCATGATTTAACTTCCATTTTCTTTTTAGAATTTAGCACTTTTTGTGTGTGTGTCATCATGCTGCCATATGACACTTGGCCTGAGTCAGTCCTTTTTTAATAGAGAGGTGGCACTAGTAATAAAAACCATACCAACCACTGGGGGGGGGGGTTCAGTGGCCTCATAGCAAGAATGTCAATCCCTGGTTGGGGATTTCTGTGCATGTTCTCCCCCGTGTTAGCATAGATTTCCTCTGGGTGCTCTGCTTTCCTACGGTCACCAAAAAACATGTATGTTAGGTTAAATTTCATAAGGGTAGTGCGGACATGGATTCTCACTCCTGTAGTACAGTGTAATAAAACTAATAAAACTAAAACAAATAAAACATATTGGAGTCTCCAAGTCAAGTCCAATATGCCCCCCCCATCCACACCACATGAGACTTCTGCACAAAAAACTGCAACTGAATCCGAAAATGAATAATTGAAGAAAGGCCAGTAGCACAAGTTAGTTTTTAGCTAAGCTTTTACACTTCCCAGTGGTTGATGTATAAGATGCTTTGTCATTTCGTCCTCGCAGTTTATATACAGTAGCCCTGATAGCAACACTAAATCATATTTCATGCTTTTCCGCTCATTCTGAATATTGAAAGCGGCAGCCTCCAGCAATATGGAATAGAACTCTAAAAGCAGTTCCTTGAACCATTACACTCTGTGCCAAGTTATTGATTTCCACCATTTAACAAAGTGCAGGCTGGCTTCTGCTTATTTGTGTGAAAGCATCAAATGAAATTGCATTAGAGTTAAAACAGAACGCTGCCTCTGCTTGACCACACATTTCTTGCATAAATGTCCGGAGGAAATTTATGTCCCTGGTTCTGGTCATTTATTTCCTTCAACACCTCACCTTATTATCGCAGGTGTGTGTGTGTGTGTGTGCGTGTGTGTGAGAGAGCTTGTATAGTGTATGTACGATATTCTGCACTATTTGGTTTTGTGCCTGATCAACATTACCAGTTTATACATAGCTATAACATTAACTTATCATAATTTGAGCTTTAACTTTTCAGGTACATTTTTCTCATACCTTTATGATATTTATCTTTAAAAATAAAGTTCTTACTTTAATGTGTTATTTTTTATTTGAAATCTAAGGTGGGCATTGCTGAACTATTTCTATTTGTGTATTAAAGAAAGTATGTAAATGACGTTGAGAACTGTTGTGCAGATACATCTCCTTTAGGTATTTTCTGGGTTTTTCTGTGCCTTTATTAGAGAGACACAGCAGAGAGATGACAGGCCACTGCTATAAGTATTTTTTATACATCTTTGTTTGAATCCCCGTCCTTTTTTTTCCTCCCCATCTTCAACAGTTCGGAACAAGATGAGTTACAGAGCTCTGGCCTGCATTAAGATTCAGAAGACTGTCCGCATGTGGTTGTGTAAGAGAAAGCATAAGCCACGGTGAGTCTCCTCCTGGTTCTTGTGCCAACACGCACACGCAAACACACACACACACACACACACACACTCACACGCATCATCTGTCTTTCTGTTTGTCTGTGCCCTTTGCTCTCTTGTTTTTTTTCCTTTCACCCCGTGCTCGTGCTTTTTTTATTTAAACTGATTCACGCTTGGTGGGTTTTGATGGCTTTCCTGTATTGTGCACTTAGGAGTTCAAATCAATCTACAAAGTCATCTGTGGAGAAGTGATGTCTCACTGTACTGCTTTGGGAAATACCTCATGTCTTGCTGTATTGAGTTGCATTTGGAAAAATGGCTCTTGTGGAAGCAGCCATGCAGATGATGGGTTTTCAGATTTCTTTTTTAGATCGATTGGCAGTATGTGTATGGCTGCATACACGAGGAAATGTTTTTATACCAGCATACACACACGTAGTTCAATATGAAGGGTGTTATTCCAAATCGTAATTGATCTAATTTTGGGATTAAAAAAAAATTTACCTAAGGTGTTAAAGGCAAAAAGTTGCAATATATTTCAGAGTGAAACAGCATATGAAATACAAAAAAATGTGTTTTGTCACCTCTTTTAAGCAGCCTTTTTCTCTAGTTTGTTGATGACTACCATGTGAAGTTTGCATTTTTCCCTTCTCTCACAGCATTGATGGTATGGTGAAGGTTCGAAACCTGAAGAAACACATGCAGCGGTTCAACGAGGTGGTGAACGGGCTGAAGGAGGGCAAGCAGGAGATGGCCAAACAGGTCCAGGAGCTGGCTGCCTCCGTCGACGCTCTGTTAGCAAAGATAAAGGTGAGTCATATAACCCAAGGTTATTGCTCCGGTGATTTTAAAGCTGCTCGTGTCAACAGTTTTTCAGGTGCTGTGAGCATGATACAGTGTGAGCAATGAAACATTTTGCTGTTCTTCTTTATGTTTTTATCCGGAGAAGATTTTTCAGAGCACGTACCTTGCTTTAGGCATGCCTGACCTCGGATTTATATGGTTCTCTACATTCACACCTGTAGCTCCACCAGCCTGTTCTGCACTATGCCCTTTCCTAAGTGCGCTGTGCCCTTTTCTCATTCTTTTTTCTCAGAATCAATGTTTTCAATCACCTCAGGATTAAAAGAAGAGCAGAAATCCTGTCCTCTCTCCAATAATATCATTTAGAGAGGCTGTTTTGCTAAATGATCAAACTTGGTTAGTGAAATCCCAGCTCTCCCTGTGCAATAAGCACCCGGCAAATTATCACCAACACATCCACATGATATCCAGACATCCAGCCACTGACTCTCCAATAGTGTTCATGAATATCTCTATGTAATTAACAGGTGTGATTATTGTCCACAGGTTACTCGGGGATTGTCCTCCACCAAAAAACCGACATGGTTTGTACAAGCAGCGTATTATGACCCATATTTACATTTATTGTTAGGCGACCTCTAGTGGCCGTAGTAATTATGACGGGAGCAAAGCAGGAAGTCAGGTGATAGTATAAAGAGCAACAAAGTCAGCGTCAAGTCAGGAAACACAGGACTTTCATCCACAAGGCCGCTGTTCGTGTCCCGTGTGAAAGCAAAAGTCAACACTGACTTATTTTAAGTTCATTTTTAAGTAGTTACGTTAAGTAGTTCCCTCACGTTCTATGTCAGGTACTATGTTACATATGTAACTATGTCACACACGTAACAACAGTATTTACTGTAACCCAAAACACAATCTTTTCCTAAACCTAACCAAACTGCGACTGTTTCACAACCTTTAACCACATGTTTAAAACTGTGACATTATGTTTAAGATGTGCTGATCTACTGTTTCTAATTCATGAGGCTCTCCTGTGGGTCATATCACAGGAACAAACTACCTATGTGGCCGTATGATTTGGAGGACTTGTTGGTTTTTTTAACATTTCATTGCAAAACCAAAGGCTATAACAGCCTCTTCTGGTTGCAGGTTTTCACAAGATTTTGGAACCTGACTGCAAGGATTTTCTCTCATTCAGCCACAGTGAGTTGCATCCTTTACACTGCCATCTATTTAGTTGAAACTTCATTGTAGTGTGGTCACAGTAATTGCATTTGGAAGGTGTTGTGGTGTTGTTAGAAGCAGTGCATTCCTCAGATTTACTGGAAACTTTATGTTATCTGCACGCTACAACAATTATGCATATATTTGAACTGAACTTGATGGCCCTTTTATTTATTCATTTATTTTCTCTTTGCCTTCGGAAGAATGCTTGTAAATTGCTGCAGTTTAAATCTGACAACAAGTGTGTGCTTTTGAAACTCCTTGGAGCTTGGACATGAAATCTAAGAAGTCGTGCATTCAGTCAAAGTGCAGCAGATGTTGTCTAATTGTGGTAATTTAATGCTTTATTATGTAAGAATACATACCAGTCTTACTGAGCAATGTTGGGTCAAGAGAGCTGGAAGCTTCCTGATTTTGAGTGCCAGATCAAACAGTACTACAGCATCGGCATGATGGGCATTTTAAGTCATTTCCATATTCTAGTATTCACATTAAATTATTATAGAGTACTTGAGTACTAGTTAAAAAAAAGAAGAAGAATAGGGTCCGGAATGAGTTTTTGATGATGTCATGACGGAGTGTGGGATCATGGGAGTTGTTGTTTTCATTGTTAAACAACCACCACTGACTCAGACATAATCTTCGAGTTAATGTATAAAAGTTTTGTTCATGTTTAGTCACATTTATTCACATTAATTCACGTGGTGTCATTTCATTAATGAACTAATGTTGCTGCCAACTTACCATTAGCTCGATGAGTCGACTACCCATCCCATACTGTAGCTAACGTTATGTGGCCAGTAGCCCAGCGCTGTCATCCGTGGTCAAAACAATCACACTAAAAATAACTTTATGAGCGTGTTGAACATAGTAACTTCATAATGTTATCGTGTGCATTAGCTTGGTTGCTGCATGAGTCACTTGTCATAGTAGCACATCGTAGCAAAATATTGACAAAGCAAAAGAAAAAGTGATTACTCGATACGAATACTGACGTCCAAATCGAGTACATCCCTAATCCATTCTGAGGCAATAAGGCAGATGGCCGGTCAGTTGCATGAGATCCTTGATTCAATATTCTCACCCCTCAGGGAAATATCAGGGAAATAGGGGAGGGGTATCAGCTCGGAAGATAAATTACAAAGTGTTATGGTGAAAGCAAGCCTACGAGGTGCACTCCAGAGTACAGTAATTGTATTGGAGAGCAATATTGAAACGGATCACTCGAAAGTTTTGAGAATGAACTTCCTCATCTTGCAATATTGTGAGGAAAGTGCAGCCGTAATTCTGAAGCCCTCGTGCGCTATAAAGTTGAACAGTACTGTAGGCAAGCAGATAGATGAGGGCATTGATCTAGTTTATTGTGCCAAAGCCCTCTTCTTCAGATACGGTCTGAGAATCCATTAATTTCTCTGTGGCATCGGTAATGGCATAGTAAGCAGAAATAATGGTGCCGAGATTAGACAGCGTGTTTTATTGTCTAATTATTATGCACACAAAGTGTGTGGTGCAGCTTTTGATAGCAGATGTCACTCCCTAAGAACTTTCCAACAATTCCTCCAAACCATACGACCACATAAGTGGTTTGCTCCTCTAATATGACAGGTGTTTAATAAATTCACTTCTGAATGTGCGTAATATACACATGACGTAGTTCTGTGTGTCATGTATAAGTTAAAATAACTCACCGTTTACTTTTAGTTTCAGACGGGACACAAATGGCGGCCTCCTGAGTCAAAGTCCTGCGTTTGTTTGACCCATCACCACCTCTCCCGTCTGCGCTAAACGCTCTTTCTCGGCCCCTTCATAATTACAACGGCCACTAGAGGCCGCCGCCTGACAATAAATTAAAATATCGTCATTGCTGCTTGTACAAACAACCGATATGATGTTGATTTTTTGATGGACAGTCTCAAATCTTCCCCATTTCCCTCGAGATTGGAACATTGTTCGTTCTCATTGTTGATAAAATGTGATTCACCAACAGCACTTGTATTTTTTTTTTCCCCCCCATTGTTTAGCAGAAACAATTGCTGCTGTATTTGCTGACACAAAAGGGCCAAGCATTCGCCGTCATCCTCACATCTGCACAGTCACCAGCTCGTTTCTCCCCGAGAGACAGAGTGACAGAGGAAAACATAAACAAAGGAAGAAAGTGAGAGCGTAATGGACGGAGGGGTGGAGGAGCGCAAGTCTCCAGATGGTACAGTGAAAAGAATACACAATGGTAACACTATACACTGGCTTCTTTCACAGTGCTTATGTAAGCCTATACCGCCATCGTATACGCAGCTCAGATGCAGAATGTAGCATTACGTTGGCATCGCTGGCTTAAGGACATCGTGTGAAAAATCATCCCTTTGATACAGTGTGAAAAGACATCGTATTTTATTTATAGATGCACAGATACAGTATATTGGCATACTGGCAGTATTAGAGGCCGAGGGGGTGAGGGAATATTTATATTAATCCAATATGTTTACTGCAGATAAAGAACTTAAAGGATTATTCTGGTTTATTACCATTTGGATGTTATGTTTGTTGCTTTTGCCATCTTTTATACTGATCATGATAATATTGCACTTGTCAAAGTAAATGCTATAGTAATGGTACGTTAAGCCTCAACGGACAAGAAAGTCGAGCACTCAGATGATCAAACAAGATGTAAACAAGCCAACTGTTTCTCCATCTAAAGCAATTTATTTGGAGTTAAAACAGAAAGTAAACAGTCAGTAATAATCCCTCATTGCACAGAAAACATGCATGAGCACGACTGCAGTAAGTACAGTGGGTACAGTGAGTTGATGTTGGCAACAGACGCTGGGTAATAAAGATAAAGTTCACCTTTATTGTCACATCCAATTCAATTTGGCCAACCTGGTTTATTTAAAACCTCTATAATAATCTGAGCGCTTTTCATTGTTGAACTTCCTTTAAGTGATGCGGTCATGATGCCATATCTCTGATGTCACACTGTAATCAGCAGAAACGATGGCCGACCTTAAAAAAGTAAATAAATCTAATCCAAAATTGTGAAACAGAATTATCCTTTAGTTATCTTTAGCTAGGCAGGTCTCACACAGACGTATCTTATCAGATTTATCTGTACATTAATGGTAAATAAAACAGTCAAAAATAAGCAGAAGGCTTTTTGATTTTGCCATTTGTGTCGTATATTTTCATAAATATTTGTTGCACATCAGTACTGGCATTGGTCAGTAGGTACGAGCCTCTCCTCCAGTACCATCTGCAACAGTTTTCTGTTCATACTTTGAGATCTACCACTGAGTGATAAAATCACATCAGGATAAACAGCCATTATTTTATTAACATCCAACCCACTGATACAAGAAACACATGCTTGCCTCATTTTCAGGTAATCTTTCCGACCTCGCAGGTAAAGATCAACGCCATGTTTTACTTTTGCAGACTGCTGATCGCTGAGAATCATCTGAATGTTTCATCTCATGTGCAGCGTGCGTGCCCTGAAGAAAGAAATATGAGCCAGGATATGTCTTCTTGTGTGTGTGTGTGTGTTTCGGGGGCAGAGCCATGTTTTGTTTTGTTTTGAAATGGCATGCACGTGGCTAATGTAGCAACACGGGGTCGCGCTAGGAGCTGTGAGTCAATACGGGCCAGATCTAAGCACCAGCTGTCATACCTGGCCTCGTCCCAGTCACAGCCACCTGGCACTTTGTCTGCTCTGCACTCTTATAGTCAGGTCCATTTAAAAGAAGATCACTACCACTGCTAAGAGCAACTCCGGACAATGTCCTGACCTCATTCTCTGGAAAACGTCGTAGGTGTCACATTCTCAAATCTCACTTTCAAACAATCAAACATTTGGTTGGAACTGCTGGGCATCGCTGTCATAAAGATCACTGACGAGTGTATGTGCTAAATTATTAATTGCATGTATTGAATGCAATTTTGAGTATTGCGTGATGCAAAATTTATATGTGCTTTGCCCATGTGTGGGCTGTCTGACCACAGAGAGAGGACAGGAGAGTATCGAACTACTGTGATAGACGGCTAATGGACCTTTTTATAACAATCGTAAACAATTATTGATTTCCTCTGTGTGTGTCAGTGCTGGTTCATCTTTGCTGTGATAAGCCCGAGGCAGAGATCAAGGACTCAGTGATGGTCGGTCACAGCTGCTCTTTGTGCCTTTGAGCAAGGTTAGTGAGAAGGAACGGACGGACGGTTGGCTGTCCTCTGGCTAAATTCAAGCTGAGTTCAACAGAGGCTTTGTCCTCTTCTGCTTGGGTTGACAATTTCTTCCATGTCAGAATGAGTCCTTGCAGCGTGTCGTTATTGTAAATCTGTATTGAACAGAGGAATAAAACACACGGGATCTCATGGGACAGAGTATAAATACGAGCCAAGCTATGACGCTTCACTGCAGTCGCAGTTTTGTGAATTCAAACAAAACTTAAGTTTAGTCAACAAAACTAGGTGGTATGTTTTGGAAAAACATTGTGGTTTGTGTTAAAATAATCTTTCAATTAAGTTATGTACATAAATTACATTAAGTTAGGTAATCAATTTAAATAAGCTAAATAAACAGACTACTCTGTCTTTGCACTACGTCTCATCATATCCAGCAGTATGGAATTATAAGTGACAGTAAAGTTTTGAGGCGATCACGGTGGTGTAGTGGTTAGTACTGTCGCCTCACAGCAAGAAGGTTCCAGGTTCAAATCCTGCCTGGGACAAGGACTGGGTCCTTTCTGTGTGGAGTTTGCATGTTCTCCCCGTGCTTGCGTGGGTTTTCTCCGGGTACTCCGGCTTC
>JAOVVB010007258.1:0-16943 GCA_028570985.1 Heterobranchus longifilis | reverse complement strand
ACTGAGAAAGTCTGTTTTGAGCGGGCGGGAGCGGTGGTGGGTGGGACAAACAAACACAGGACTTTCCCACTCCCCTTAAAAACAAGAAGGCCCTGTGACCCCCCCATGAAGCCTTGGCGACCCCTAGTGGGGGTCGGGACCCCCAGGTTGGGAACCACTGTATTAGAAAAAACGATCTATGTGGTCATATGGTTTGGAGGACTTGTTGACCTTGTCAGGGTTAAAATATTTGATGTCCACAATTCTTAAAAACCTTTGTACTGTAAAGGTATTTTGGACAGGGTGATTCACCAGACGTTGTGCTTTTATATTCTGGAAAATACACTAATTGTTACTCTACTTTACTTGTCAGTCTGAATTAAGAATCAAATATTTTAAATGGAACATAAAATGTAGCTCTATAGTCCCTTTAGTGTTGAAAAAGAAGAAAAATCACAGATTGCATGCAACTCTACAAATCTTAACAGTGCAGCTGTGTTTATGACAAGTCACTATGAATCAAAAACAGCAATTACTGTTTTGATAAACATCCTGAAATGTGGTAAATTGTGGCTGCCAACAACGATGAAGTGCAGGTGTGCGGCAGTAGGAAGGTCTGGGAACTGAGCTCATCTCACAAAGTCCAGGAGACAGAAGGATCAACTGAGCTTAAGGTGGAGAAGGAGCCAACATCTGCTACACGTGTTAGTTTTGGCTGCATGCCAAAGAAGAGTAAACGTGGAATGAATAGATGATTTGGACAGCTTTCTTCATTTTTCCGGGAAGTAAATCAACAGTATGTCATTATCTAATGTTGGGTCCATGGAGGGATTACTGAACGGGTCTACCAGGCACAGGCCCAGGGGCCCAAAGTGTCAGACAGGGCCCCCCCCTGGCCTGCACCTGCAAAATATCACTTGAAGAGACACAGATCAACCACGAGGAGATGCAAAATGACCACAAAGAAACATAAAATGACTACAAAATGGCGCAAAGCAACTGCAAAGAGACACAAAATGAGTATAAAGAGACACGAAATGACCACAAAAGACCACAAAGAGATACAAAAGGACCACAAAGAGATGCAAAAGCACCACAAAGAGATACAAAAGGACCACAAAGAGATGCAAAAGGACCACAAAGAGATGCAAAAGGACCACAAAGAGATACAAAAGGACCACAAAGAGATGCAAAAGGACCACAAAGAGATACAAAAGGACCACAAAGAGATACAAAACAACAACAAAAAAGAGGCAAAACAACAACAAAGTCTGTGTGTGTTGCTCCTATTGGTGGGACCTTTCACATGTCTGTGCCCAGGGGCCCATTGACTCAATTAATCCATAGCAGTGGATGAAATGGCTTTTTGAAATCGAAAACTGTAAGGAATGATGTCAAATATATTACAACATAGAAATAATAAACACATGTCCCCTCTTTTAATGTATTTCCTATGGCATATTTTGCACAAGTGAGTCATGCTGATATTTGTGCACTTGCACTTAATATGCGTTTCACATCCCTCAGAAATGACCTCCGAATTAATTTACTTTCATAACACCGCTCAGTGAAAGTCATAGCTATTTGCAACAAAAACAAAAAGCAATTTCATAAACATTATTACCCTATTATTGACAGAATAATGCAATGCTACAGCAAAGAAACGAATATGGAAAATAGAGCCACAGTGATTTCACCTGCCATTTTAAAGTGCAGGGACCTAAAATAAAACAGTATAACCATCAAGCAACACTAACTGAATGTGAACAAACCTCCACGGGACTCATGTGTTATGACACCAAGTTAAAAATAATCTGCTCTGCCGTTAAGGTTATTGAACCGTGCACTGATGTGTGCACAGAGGGCAAAAGCAAATACGACGCAGTATATTTATTGTGCTTTCACAACTCAGATGCATGTGTGTGTCTGTGTTTGCTCGCGTTTGTGCGACCGCTTTATATTCAGCAGCTTCCATTCATATTGCTTCTATTTCATTTTCATTTCTTCCATTATTTCTCAATATCAGTGCTCCATCTGAACAGTACTGATTACACGTTATTTGTAAATGATCACAGCTGAGGTTTGCGAATTCAAAAGCCATTTAGTTGATTAGGGCCCTCAGGCTTGTCATACATCACATATCACACCCAGCACTGAGGCCCATCGACATGCAAGGCATACACTTATCTCGACAAACATAAAAGTCATGAAAATGAGCTCAAAGGCTGCTTCCTGTTTGTTTGTGTTTCTATGTGTGTGTTATTTTGTCATTTCTCTTCATGCACTGATTCACGCTATAATTCTCTCCGTATGACCGAACATCTATATTAGTGGTTCCCAACCTGGGGGTCCCGACCCACACTAGGGGTCGCCAAAGCTTCATGGTTCCTTCTTGATTTTAAGAGGAGTGAGACAACTTTTGAAAAATACATACAGTTGGCCTCTATCTCAGCATTTCAATCGTTTATGTGTTTTAAAGTTTGGATTATTATTTAAGATTTAAACTATAAAAAAACCTCACTCACAGGATAAGGTCACAGTGAAGACCTGAACTCACAGAGCCTTCCCTCTCTGATAAACAGCCTCGTCCTGCATGAGAAATGTACGCAGTTAAAACAACCAAAGCTATAGCTAATAGAACAATAGCCAAACGTCAGGGAGAAGAAAACACTGAATTTGTCCAACAAAAAGCCTATTAACTATGTATGATTGTTAAAAACTAAAGAAAATAGGCCACATAATACAGAGATTGTATAAAAAGTTCCTAAAAACCACAGGAACACTTATCTCTGATGCAATGAATTCACAGGAAATAATCTGCTCAAAATTGCGTTCACTATTTGTGTTAATTGTACAGTTTATTGTTATGTATACATATGAAATGTGCATAAAATATGTCACTTAGTCAGGGGTCGTCAGTTAACAGAAAAGGGGTCCCTTAAGGAAAAAGGTTGGGAACCACTGATCTCCACGGTAGATTGCAGGTGGTGCGTCTACCTGCCACCTGGGATCATCTGTCTGCACATGAGTCGATGTGTACCCTACTGTACCAGTGTGGCAATGCTTGTTTGCTCTTCTGCAGCACCGTCAGATCAACTTCGACAAGGCCAAAGGTCTGGTGGAGATACTGTTTGACCGGCTCTCTCAGGAGGACGAGGGCTCGTACACGGCTCAGCTGAAAGACGGCCGCGCCAAGAACCAGTTCACTTTGGTCTTTGTGGATCAAAGTAAGTCGTTTGCTCAGGTTTTATTAAGTTGCCATATTGGTTTTTGTTACATACCACGATGAAAGATGGGCACAAATGTAGAGGAGCAATAGAACAGAATTGGCATCAATTGTGGCATTTAAATGTGATTGATTTAGGACATCTAAATAAATCATTCTGAATTTCCCCACCACATTTTTATTCCTGGCTGAGTGGAGAAACCTTTGAACATTTAGGTCTTCATATTGGGAAATAGAAATTGAATAAAATAAAATAATAATAAAGTCTTTGTAAAATCCTAGTTACAGCCCTGAGATAAACATGTATAGGGCTCATTATTTTAGGAAAATGTGGAAAAGTCAGTGTTCATCAGCTGTTGTTTTATATATATTAAAATGGATAATAATAATAATAATTCAGATCTTTTGATGTGTGGTGGTGATGTAGTCTCGCGATATCAAACAATTGGAGCTCTCTGCCTACCGATCGTCTGTGGACAAAGTAACAGCCCTTACTTTTTGGCAGAGGACACGCCAGCATAACTCGTCCTGTAATGTCCTCCAGAGCAGATGTACAGTCCGACTGGACGGATGAATCATGTCCTAATAAAAGATTATGTCTGTTTCTAATCGAGGAATATGTTTCGCTGCAAACGCGACAAACAACAACAAACATCAACAAACGTTGAAGGAGTTTTCTTCGGTGGCTGAGCCATCCTGGAGCGATCTCGTAACACACGTGTTGCTGGTACGACAGTGTTTACAGCAACACACCGCTCCCAATATGAAGGACCGTCCTAAAGACTTTAGATTGGTTCTGCAATGCAGGTTGTTTTAAACTCTCTAATTGTTACCACACAGTTTTAGTAATAAAAGCTGTGTGAATGTCCTTGTTTCAGAGCCGTAATTGTTCACAGAACTGCTCGTTGTCCAGACTCATCGTTGGATGCTGTTGGCATTAGTCGCCATTTTGCCTTGTGTTTGCAGCCTGGGCATGTCGCAGAAAGATAAACAGCGGCTGATTGAAATCCGGGTTATAAAATAAATAAACAAGGGTTGCTGACTAAACTCATTTGTAAAGTGAACTCACAGAAAGCGGACTGGAAGAAACAGCTTAGATGTAAAAAGAAGAATCTAGTGGGGAGCTCAGAGATGTACGTCTTAGTTTAGTTATTTCTACTATCACTTTTTGGCAACTTTCACTCAAAAGGTTTACTTTGCTCACCCACACATGCATCCCTCCGAGCATCTTAAAATGAAGTTAATTTTGCAAAGAAGAACATATATATATATATATATATATATATCCCTGTATAACCTGTGTGCTTCTACTGTTTTTGCACTCTCTCTGTCAGAGTTTCGTGAGACGCTGGCCCTGGCTGATAAAAACCGACATGACCATAAGAGAAAGTGTGGTGAGAAGTCTCCAAACATCAGTAACATACTAAATACAATTGCATCTAATAGTTGCAACAGCTTTTTGATGATCTTAGTTAGTGACAGCTGCTTTGTCCAAACCTCTTGAATCTAAACAGTTGCACAAAGAAAGAAAGGAAGAAAGAAAGAAAGGAAGCTTCCTGTGTTACTGAACTCTGTGTTTTATCACCTGAGCTCTCAGATGTGATGAGGCCAAACTATACAACTCTGTAGAGGCCAATGTCCCCGTGCAAACAGACTGTCCTATACACACATCAGCTGCAGAATAACATGATGCAAAAACAGGACACATGTTTATTACTTGCATGTTGTTATGAATGAACTCTTCTATCAGGCAGCTGTCTCTGACAGTACTAGTTCATCATAATTGCCATAAATTGCCATATAATGATGCATTAGTGTTTCATTGCTCTGAATAATTTATTTTCTATTAGATAGATAATCGTGTGTTCTGTTTTCAAAGGACCGTATTTCCAGGAGTACTTGTCGTGGAGTGTAAATGAGGACTGTGAACTGATTATGACGTGCAAGGTACTCTTTGTACATTTTACAGAATACATTTACTAATTGCAACAACAGAACTAACCTCATATTAAGAGCACGGAAATGTTTCATCTTTTATTATCACTTATGAAATCATTTCTTTTGCTAGTTTAAATTGGTTAAGTGTGTTGCAAAGTTAATTCAGAGCCGATGTTTTATTACTTACTTAGTACTCATTAAAGAGATACTTTGATTTTGGATCGCTTTCTGAATTTTCGACTTTTCTTTAGTACAAACTAAACTACATTGCATCTAAATTACAGACTCTGTCGTTTTATAATCCTTCACAAGCTTTCAGATCTTCTACTGCTGCAAATATAATTATAAGCACAAGAAATTAGGCAGTGCAGCTTTTTTTTCCTTTTCTAAATTATGCTCCAAAATTATGGAATATCCTACCAAGAGCTACATTTATTTAATTTGGCTTCAAATTAATGTCATTTTTATTTATTTTTTACTAATTCTCTCATTTTCATTATTCTTAATTGTCACTTTTTTTAACTTTCACTTATATATTTTATCAGCTAATGTTTTCTTTTACTGTCTAATTCTATTATATTGTTTTAATGTATAGCATTTTTATTTTTTATTGTAAAGCACTTTGAGCTTCATCTCTTGTATGAAAAATGCTCTATAAATAAAATGATTATTATTATTATTATTATTATTATTATTATTATTATTATTATTAATGTTATTGATTTTTATTATATGTTATTAATTGTTATTGTTAACTAGTGAACTTCAGAGGTGGTTTGCAGATTTCATTACCTTTGGACAGAGCCAGGCTAGCTGTTTCCCCCTGTTTCCAGTCTTTATGCTAAGCTAAACTAAGCTAAGCTAACTGGCAGTGGTATCAATCTAACTTTTTGCAAGAAAGCAAATAAGCACATTCCCCAAATGTCAAACCTTTCCTTTAAATTCTGTAACACATTATATGTTAAACCAGTTATTATCAATTCTGACTCTTTTAATGAGTGCACAGGGTTATAGATTTTTTAACCAATCCATTTTAGAGGACTGTTATCTCAGGTATGGTATATCTCTCCACACAGGTGACAAACACAAACAAGGACACGTCGCTCAAGTGGTTTAAAGACGGCGTGGCGGTGAAACAAGTTGTGTATGAGCAGTCATTAGGGGTCAGCACACTCACCATCCCACAGGTATCCAAACATTATTCTGCTCTATTCCCAGATAGATAAACAGACAGTTAATGTTTTTATGATTTCTGTACCGAGTCTTATTCTGTCTAATGCTCCCAGGTTCACCTTAGAGTGTATTTTAAGGTTTAATAAAAGATGAATTAAAGTATTTGGTTGTTCTCCAGAGTTATCAATATTTCATTTGCGAAGCTATGAATAAGTTTAATTTTAATACGCTGGATGTTTTTCCCTCAGGTTACCAATAAAGAGGCTGGATCATACAGAGCCGTGGTGTCCGACGGGAGAGGAGAGGACGTCAGCACCGTAGAGTTACTGGGTGACGGTGAGGACATGGAGGGATTACTGAACACTAACAGGCACACGGGGCACAGGCCCAGGGGCCCAGGGCCCCCCCACCTGCAAAATGTCACTCAAAGAGACATGTACCGACCACAAAGAGACACAAAATGACCACAAAGAAATATAAAATGACTACAAAGAAACACAAAATGACCACAAAGACACAAAATGACCACAGAGAGACAAAATTACCACAAAGACAAAACAACTACAAAGAGACAAGGTAACCACAAAGAGACAAAACGAATACAAAGAGACACAAAATGACCACAAAAAGACAAAGTAACCACAAAGAGACACAAAACAACAACAAAGATAAACAAAACAAATACAAAGACACAATACCACTACAAGGAGACAAACTGACCACAAAGAGACACAAAACAACCATTAGAGACACAAAATGACCACAAAAAGGAGCAAAACAACCACAAACCAAAAAAGTAACTACAAAAAGACCAAAAACAACTACAAAGTGATGCAAAACAACTACAAAGACACACAAAATGACCACAAAGAGAGGCTAAACAACTATAAAGTCTATATGCTCTTATGTATAGGTGGTGATAAACCACCCATGGGTGGGACGTGACCAGTGAACAAGTATCCATTTGTTCATGCTGTGTGCATTTCAGTGGGCACAAATTTTCCATCCGTAATGGAAGTGAAGCGATTAATGTCTTTTATTTTTCTCCTCCTTATCTTATTATGTGTCATCAGTATTCAGCATACCTACCTCTAATCTTGCGTTTAGTATTTATTGAGTTTCAAAGGCAATATAAAACGATGTCTGAACGCTTAATTGTGCTCTTTATTTACAGAGTATGACAAGCTTCTCCAGCAGCTGAGTAAACAGTGTGGTGAGTTATTCACAGTCAGAAGCTTTAGCTTTGTGAAATGTGCCAGTGACTTGTTTTTTAACAGCAGGTGTGCTGTGTTGGGATGAGGATAATACAACTGAAAGGCATGTTAATTAATTGCGGTGTATGTTGTTTCAGAATATTAATGCATTTAAATGAAAGATTGCCAAGGATACTGAATTGTATGCAAACGGTGGCATTAAATAACCAGAAGCTCTGCCTTCTGCAGCACTGTCTGCCAGCCCACTGAAGATTCAGAGCACCGCTGAAGGTTTCAAGCTCTACTGCTCACTCAAATACTATACAAGCTTCCTGAAGACCAGCTGGCACTTCAAGTGAGTCCACATGCAGAGCACCTCTCTGACCTAACACCCTACGTGCATCTGCTACCAAAAGGGAAGTATTCCAAACTTAAATTCTGTTAGAGACCTGCACAGCTTCAACTTTATTATCCCTGAGGGGGAAATTGGTCTTGCAGGTAAAACACAGAAGTACGCAGACTCAGGTACAAAAAACATTACAAAAAAATATAATACATGAATACATCAAGTGACAACAGGAAACTTAGAGTATGCCAGTGCTAAAACCTTCAACCCTCAGTCGTTAAATCAGGGTTGCCACACATCAAATCCAAGGACTTTCTAGGCCCACTTCCCTCAAATCCAAGGACCCAACATCATGAGCATGAGACACGGACCAATGAATTACTGTTACAACGCTGAGAATTTCTATAATAATGACTAGCAGCTTTACAAAAGCTCACAGACAACAGATAAAAAGAGAGTGAATGTGAGAACACACAGGACAGTCGCACTTTCTCGCGGCAGGTGTCGTGTGAAACAATGACGCAGCTGCAGGAGACACACATGCAGACAGCGGAACGTAGCCTATTTACTAACATTAAGTAAAAGAATATCAAAATAAATTCAATTTCTATTCTTGCACAAAAATATATAAATTCAAGCACTTTCAATGACCCACGTGTATGTATGTCTATTTTCCAAAACTTTCAAAGCCTTGATTTTTTCCCCCCTTCAAATTCACAAACTTTCAAGGACCTGTGGGAACCATGTTAAATGGGAAATAACAATCAGCTGGGGCATTTAACAGTCTGGCAGCCTGAGAAATAAGTGAATTATTCAGCCTGTTAGAAGTCTAAATCTCCGTCCGGAGGGCAGGAGTTCAAATTCTCTCTTACAGAAGATATAAGACAGATCAGACAGTTTACCACTAATGATCTTACTGGTCACTTTAAGTAGATGTTGCAACCTATTCTTGTCACCTATGGAGAGATTAACAAACCAAGTGATAATAGAGAAGATGATGACTGACTCTGTGGAGCTGTAGAAGAGCGTCATGAGTTTAGTACACACACCAAGCCAGTTGAGTGCAGTCTTTGCTGGGCTGCTTTTTACAACTTGTCACCAAGTTGTCACACAACTATCAAAAACCTACACATACCGACCCAAAATGACTACAAAGAGACACAACACGACCAAAAAGAAACATAAAATGACAAAAGATAGATGCAAAACAACTTCAAGGAGATGCAAAATGACCACAAAAGAGACACAAAGTTATTACAGAGATGCAAAACAACTAAAAATAGATTGCAAAACTATTAAAAATAGATGCAGAATGACTACAAACAACCCAAAACGACTACAAGGAAATGCAAAAATGATCACAAAGGGACCTAAAATTACAACAGAGATGCAAAATGACCAAAAATAGATGCAAACCAATCGCAGAGGTGCAAAATGACTACTGATGTAAAACAACCTCTAAATGATCACAAAGAGATGCAAAATGACCAAAAAATAGATGCAAAACGACTACAAAGGGACACAAAATTACTAATAGTAGACTGTTTAAGACTCTTGAGTTTTGGGTGTCTTGTTCCTATGTAAACAGGGTGGAGGCCTATTGTCTTATAATCCGTCCATGTGGTGCTTTCTTCTAAAGTCTACACATATCTTTAGTTTTAGTGAGAGTGAATTTAAAAAAACAATTATCACAGGACTGAACAAAATCGTCGACCACCGGGCCATGAGCAGAATCACCCTCCTGTAACAGACTCACTGTGAACGACTCATCTGCAAACTTCACAATGTGTCTACCAGGGTGGGAACTTCTGCAGGCACCAGTGTACAGTAATGTATTTTATAGGTGACAGGATGCAGCCCTGCGGCGAATCAGTGCAGGAGCACAACACATCAGACATAGTGCCATTTACTCTCACACACAGAGATCTGTCAACCAGAAAATCTAAGATCCATCTAAAGTTTTCATTTGCACAAATCAAATGAAAATTTATTTTGGCTTCAGTACCATTTAGTCACATTGTTTACTGCAACGCTGTAAATGCCGAGCAAAAGACAGGAAGATGCACACAATACTGTGGAGCTCTATGACTGAGCAGCATGGCAGCTGCGTAGAGTACTGTAGGTAAACAACACAACCACTGTTGCAGATCATAGACCAGAAAAAGAAGCCATGCATTCTGGCTTGCACATGCACATGCACATGCACACACACACACACATAAGAGGTATATTAATTTACTGTGACATTTCTCTTCATGGTGGCAACATCTGCGGCAGCTTTACTAAAGTTCAGTCATGATTATCAGCTACTAGCAGCTTAAAAAGTTCGGGATCTAAATGTGAAAGTCGAGCTGGATCTTGACGCCTGCATGCAAATGTTGTTCTGTGGCAGCTGGGGCCACACCTGGACACTGAAACACCTGGTTCATTATCTGTTATAATCAATTGTATAAATCAACATAATTCTGTGCAGCCAAACATTGTTGAAACCACAGAACTTCTAGAGGAGGCCTAAAGTTTTCAAATACAACAAATGTGTGTAGAAATGTGTATAAAATGAAGAATAAAATATATTTTTTTTAAACTGAGAAAAAGAGAGAAAGTTGTTCAAGAGGACTAAAAGTATTGCATGGTTATGGGTGTAACTGCTTTCTTTAGTAAGACTGCTAGCTCCACCTGCTGGGGACTTTAAGGATAGCCTTTATTAATATACCTTTCATACAAACATGCAGCCCAAAGTGAGTCTCAGAGCAAAATTAAAACAACAGACAAAAATGAATAAATAAATAGGGAAAATAATTACAACAATAATTAATAACTCAAATGTTTAAAATAAATAAATGTCAATAAATTAAAACACCGGGGATTTAGAGAAATATGTATAAAAAAAAACAATTACTGAAAGTTAAAAACTAAGGCTATCATCTAACTCCAAATGAAAAGCCATGATTAAAAAGATAGGTATTTAAATTAATTTTAAAATATACAGAGAGAACTTAAAAAAGAGTGAACAAACAACTGAAGAAAATGTGACTAATGCAGACTGACACACTTTCTTTTTCCTGAATAAAATGTGTTATGTATGTATGAGTTTATAAAACGTAATCCTTGATTACTCTCAGACTCAAAAAGATTAGGTTGCAGGTATAAGGAAGGAAGAACTTTATTTTCTAGATTTTCTAGGTCTGTGCACCATTCTGATTCTGATTGATTGCGCTGATATGAGTGCTTATCATCCAGATACATATGGGTCAGTAGGGGCATGCTGGTCAAAACACAGGGCTTTCATGCGGGAGACAGGAGTTCGTGCCCCGGTCGAAACCAGGAGGTTTTTTTCTAACGGAAGACACGGAAATGTAGATGTTTTTTTCTAAATGTACCGCCATGTTTTCGGTGCCTAAACTTAATGAAAGTCACTGAAATGTAGATGTGTGAGGCCAGTGCTTTGGTTGAGAGGAAAAGCAGGCGTATGTCCATAACATGTTTTTGGTAACTATCTGGTTTTGTAAGTCTCTGTGTAATGGCATACGTAGCAATAGGAAAAATATAAATCTATGCTTCCTTCTGTGTAGGGAGAAGAAGATTGACCAGCAAGCCAGGACAAAGCCTGGCAGCAGTATGCAGAAAGTCTGGATCGATATATTTAACCCAACAGAGAATGATAAAGGCAAATACACTTTGGAGATGTTTGACGGCAAAGAGACACACAAACGGTCTCTTGACCTGTCTGGACAAGGTGGGTGGAAATCACAAGTTTGATTTGAAGGATCTAAATCAGATTTCAGAGGATATATGATAAGATCTTGATTATTGTTCTTTCAGTATTTGCTGATGCATTGCTGGAGCACCAGAGGTTGAAGTAAGTGCTGCACTATGCACGCAGTAGATGATGCATGGCTTGCCGTGACACTAACAGAAAACACTGAGCAGTCAGAGGTAACAGAGTTGAAAACATCTCAGCACAGATTATTGTTCCCTGGGTGACACTGTGCAATGTCATATTGATTTGACCCTTTGTTTTCATCCCTCAGGCAGGAGGCCATTGCAGCGAAAAGTGAGTCACAGGTTATGTGTTAATAATCCTGAGATATTTCTGTCCACAACAAATTCTACAATGGAGTTATTGTTGCGTGTTTTGTTTCAGATCGGGCCAAAGTGACAAAGGGTCTTCCTGATGTGGTGGCCATCATGGAGAGCAAGGTATGATATTGTTAGGAAAACATTGGTAACACTTTATAATAAGGGTGCAATTCATAGAGTTAAGAAATGCTCAACTAACACATGACTCATGGTGACTTACTGCATGGATTAATGCAGGATGTGTCATGAATTCCTGTTGCTCACCTGTGTTCATTTTGACAGCAAGTTTTGATTTTGTTTTAGTCATAGTCTTTTGACTTAAATTCCATTTAGTTTTAGTCATATTCTAGTCATTCTTTTAGTTTCAGTCTAGATTTAGTCGACTAAATATCAAAAGATTTTAGTCGACTAAATCTGCAGTAGATTTAGTCGACTAAACTCAAACAGGTTTAGTTAAAGTATAATGCATTATTTAAAAACATTTCTCTTTTAATTTAGTTTTAGTCATAGTATTTTGATTAAAATTACATTTAATTTTAGTCATATTTATTCACCTGGATTAGTTTTTATTTAGTTATCGTCTCGTTTTCGTCAGTGAAAAAAATGTCGCTGTCAATGATCAAGTCACTATGAGTTAATGTGATGAGGTCACACTTAACAGCTGTACATGTGTTTATATGCAACAACATCTGACCTCTTCTCTGAATCCTTTCCCCAACAGTTGCAGGAATAACTATAAAATTATCAACAACTTATAAAACCAATAAAGGATTTATTCTATTAGTGAAACTAATAAAATAAATAGAAAAACAAACACAGGCCTATTACTGGAACCACTAGTAGCTTAAAGCTATGCAGTGTAAATTAATAAGCGTAATCTATTTTTCCTTTGCAATATTGCACAACAAAGTTGAATGTGTTGCCTACTGCAAAAGACAATAAACAATAAAATATAAAGTCTTTTTAAAGTTACATAACAGCTTCTATAATAAACATGTAATGTTTTTGGGTTGCACATTGAAAAGGGATGTTTGTTTATACTATGAATTGTATTGGGATAGATGTTTATATTTACATGTTTTTTGGATTGTAAATAAAATAGGGATAGTTGTATATTATTATGAAAAGTATTTAGCTGTATACTGAAATAGGTGTTAATTTTGTATAACTGTACATATGTAATTAGGATGAGTTGGTAAGGGGTAGGAATAAATAAGATTTTGCTTCCTCCTGCCCCTTTTGTTGCACTTCAGTAATATTCTTTTGTTTGTTTTTTATGTTTATCGCCTTTTTTTAACATGTTTGAAATAAAGACTTCATTCATTCATTCATTCATTCATTCATTCATTCATGTAACGTCCTTTGGTATATGATGGTGCATTACCTTTTCTTCTGCAGTGTTTGTGTCAGGAACAATATGATACTCACAGTGTGATGAAGACTGGCCATGTGCTTGTCCCAGACGACCGTGCACTTGTAGTAAAACTGAACTTAATCTGCTCACTTCTCTCTATCTAGGAGGTTTGCCTCGTCTAAGTTTACAGTAAAACAAACACTGCTTAGCCACGGCTAACAGCAGCTACTATAGCATGCCGTCCTCGTCAGAACGTGGTTCTTCTCCTCTTCTCACGAGGTAACCGCGTTAACCGGCTCTTTGGGGCGCAACTACCGCGACTGCAACTTTACGCTCATAAAAAACGGTTCCAGGACGCGGTCTTCTCGGCTCTACACCGCCGCATCTTCTTTGCCTCCCCCGCTGCGTGCACGTGAGTTTTTTCCAGCAGCTGATTGGCTGTGGGTTTGACCTGGGGCACGTTCAATCTGAAAACTGCGCACCGTTTTGCTGATACCGTTTCCAGGTTGCACAACATTCCACAACGTTTCCTCGAAATTGTGTGCAACGGGCTTTGAGGTAGACTACGTTTTCTCTCCATTGATGGGTGTGTCACAGGAGTTAATCGGCAGTGAGTGTCAACCTGGAGATATATAGGGCCAGGGCCTACATGCTTTTAAATACACAAACGCATGACGCTGCCTGACGTAGGCCTATTCTGCGTCTACATTTCGTACTCATAACATACGTTTTCGTGAAGTCACGTAGACTGGATGTAGATGGAGGGTGCCTACCGATTGTGATTGGTTTAAAGAAATACAAACAGGCCGGAGTGTTTTTTCTCCTATCCCAGAGTGAAAGGTCTGGCAATGCATACCTGATATCAGACAGAACTATCAACTATAGTTACACTCTGTTTACATCTTCAGTCAACTCGATGGTGCTGGAGATTCAAAGGTCCCGACCCAGGCGAGTTGCTGGGTGTTGTTTGGTAGAAAGAAAATAGTTCCTTCATGAAACTGCAACAAGGTCTGTGGATTATCTTGACAGAGTCATGATTTCTGGAAAGAGATACTGTTGTTGAGTTTTTCAAATTCCATTATATTCGAGAGAAGGCAGATATCTCAACACTCTGCAACTCACACCAAAACTATCTTGATTGTTAAATAGCGCTAAAGGTAACAGGAAAAAATATGTATTTTTGATTTTGGGGTCACTTTAATGATTTGTACCCTTATTATAAAATGTTACCAAAACATTAGAGGCACATCCATACACACACACACACTATGTGCTGTTATCCTTTTGTGTGAAGCAGTGGTTGTACCAGTTTCATTTGTACAGATTTGATCCTTCCTGTGGTCTATCATTTCATATTTTCTTAACGGCTCCTCGTCCTCTCTCCAGTCTTTGTGTCTGACGTGCTTCATCGACGGTGAGCCGGCTCCAGAGATCATGTGGCTTCGGAACGACAAGGAGATTTTTAACCAGGCCCAGTTTACCATCACTAAGGAGCCCAAGTGCAGCAGCATCACCATCAACAACGTCACCTTGGAAGATTCTGGAAAATACAGCATCTTTGTGCGCAACCAGTATGGCTGTGAAACGGTTGATGTGACCGTGAGCGTTTACAAGCGCGGGGATAAGCCTCCAGCAGACGCTGTGGAGATGGGTTTAGACTGCAAACCCAGAAAGAAATGAGGGATTTTATGCTTCAGATTGAGATTTTCCTGCAGAGAGAGAATGAAGAAAATGAAGGTGGATGGATAGATAGATGATGAGATGGAATGGTGCTGGATTGTTCATGTATTGGGAAACTTTATTGAGCTTTTGAAAAATGTTTAATCAAAAATGTAATCTCCTTTAGTCTGCAAACATCATTTAAAGGGAGACATGGTGAATGGGGTTAAATGTTTAACTAAAACCATGAAACGTCAGCAGTTTATTACTTACATTAAGACAATTTTTGTATCACAACTTTTCTGAAATGTTATGCAAATGAGGCATTATCAGAACTTTTGGTGAATTTAGAAGAAAACTACAGATGCAAATAGACAAAATGCACTAAAATAAGCCAAGCTGAGTGAATATGAGGAGGATGGAAAAGTGATATATTTTAAAGGCAGATGAAAAGCATATCATAATACTGCAGTTACTGCCTTTACTGAATAAAAGTATTGTTAATGTATCTTATTCCTCTGTGCCATAGAGCTCCATCTTTGTCCAAAACATATCAGTGAGCCACAAAATGATACATTAAAAAAAAGTGTATTTCGAATATTTTCTTTCCACTAGTCTGAAAGAAGACATGTTATAGAAGCAAGATCTCAAAATTGCCCAGTGCATGTAAAAACAATGTTTTTGCATGCAGTGTCTCGCCAGTGTATGCCATAAAATGTCATACTTGATGCAGAACTGCAAAGTCTAGTTAGTCAAACAACTATAAAGATTGATATAAGGATTGTTTCTTTATTAAAGTGAGACTATGTAACTTTTGAAAGAAGAAATTGCACCATTTCCCTCTAACAAATGACAAGCTGAATTCATATGCAGTAAAATGCACTTATAAATAAATAATAATACAATAAATAAAATATTAGTAAGCTTATATATCACTTAATAAATGACTTGATGGTGCCAGTTTGCTGTCTTTGATTCATTTGTTTTTGTGATCTTTTTTTATTATTATTGATATTCAGATATGCATGGAAACAAATAATGATTCATTATAGGTAAACAATACTTTGATCCACGTGCTACTGTTACATAAGATTTTATTATTTACCCTTATTGGATAATTGTCTCATGTGTTCACTATGAATCTATCATAATGAAAACTGCAACCCTCAGCTACTGAAGCTTTTGTCATTTGTTTGTGTGTGTTGTGAATAAAGCAATCTCAAGTGATTTTCACTTGTGTGTTATTTTTATGAGCACTTAAACAAATATGTTTCATCTTCATATCCTCATGCACTAAACTTTTATTCCAATGCATACTCAAGTATTGAAGAATGTGTGGACTGCAGCTTTCATTGTGTATGATTTTGCAAGCAGAGTCTTGTACTCCAAGCAAACAGTCCGTGGTGTCATTAACCCTCAGAGAGGTAGACTCACGTTAGGTTCAACGACACACTGAGGAGAGGCTGCAGACGAGCCTGAAGTTCATCTACTGTTCAGTGAATGAGTCCTGAAATAAAGTGTGTGCAAATGCATAACAGTAGAAGTGAGACAAATACTGAGAGACGAGATACATCAGATAGATAAATAAATAAATACTGGGCTGCTGGCCCTGGTGTTTTGCACCGGATCACTAAGATGAGTGAGTGATTTTTACAGTCCAGTAAGTGTACAGTGAGTATATGAATAAATGTATATGTAGTCTATCAGCGTTGAGTGTATGAGTGAACATAATATGTACAGTCAGTATAAATATAAATGAGTGAATAAAGATCTGTATAGCTACTATTGCTAATGGAGCTATGTGTAATTATATATATATATATATATATATATATTATATTGTTAAATTTGGATTATTATTTAAGATATAAACTTTAAACACAGAACACAGAAAATTGTATTAAAAGTTCATTAAAACATTTTTTTTTTAAAACAGGAAAACTAATCTCTGATGCAATATTGCCAGGAAATAATCAAAATTCATCCCAATATCTC
>JAOVVB010007242.1:0-16943 GCA_028570985.1 Heterobranchus longifilis | reverse complement strand
TACTGTCTTCCCAGGGAGGACACCACCACGGCCAGGAACTTCTGGAAAGCTGCCTGCATTTCACCAGTGAACTCTTTGCCCAACCGACCAGCAACCACAATGGTCAGACAGTCAGAGATGAGCTGCAACACAACAAGCATCAGAAAACATCAACAACATGAAAGGTTGGCCGTTTTCTTTTCTTTCCCTTTTTAAATAATCGTTGAATATGAATAACAAAAGTTCCACAACATTACCCTGAAATTGTCGGGGTCCACGTGCAGTTTCTCGGAGTGCAGAATGCTCAGCTCTGCATAGGTTGCCTTGATGTTGTCCATGTTCTTCACAGCCCGGTCCAGACCGTGCAGGATGACTGTGCCGTGCTTTTTAATATTCGGATTTCCAGAGATTGCAGCGGCGTTGTAGAGGTTTCCAAAGTTGCCGAAATACCTCTGAGTCCAGGGGTAGACGATCAGACACCTGAGGAAACAGGTAAAAGCATGCATAACTCGCAATTTAAAAAATAAAAATAAAAATGTACAAAACACTTATTTTTGCACATTCATGTTAAGGAAAACGTATAAAACCAGAAAAGATGTCTCACCTGGTCAGAGCAGCAGGGCCCACGATATCATACTCCATCTTGGAGAAGATGTCCGCGATGGTGGCGCGCTCGTATTCTGTCCATTCGACCATTTTGCTGGCTCTAGATTTGTTCCAGTAGTCCTGTGTTGGTCAGGAGTACCAACTTTTAAAAGAACCGTTTCACTCCTCCCAGAAATATGCGATTCGAATCCAATCCAATCATTGGATGAAATGGGGCAGTGGGCTGGCCAAGTATTACGGATTTGCCAAAAATGATAAGGAAAGAAATAACCTGCAATGCTTAGATTGTCCAAAGTTGAGGAAATAGATAGCCTGGTTGAGTTCTGCAATTACATTAAGCAACTTGTCTGCCATGATCAGAAATAAACGACACGCTGTACAAAAAACAAACAAAACGAATTAGATCAAAATATGATCAATAACTAAAATAGCTTGTATTAGGCTACTAAAATATATAGGGGGTAACATTCACAAGCTAGTAGTTTATAAAGTGATTAAACTTAACTCCACATTTACCAGCTGCAACATTAAAGTGACGTAAACATTAAATAATCAATAATTATGATCCAATAATATAATAATATAATGATTTTACAGCATAGTCTAATGTGAGGCATTCATGGTCGTTGTGCTAAATTAATCTGTTTGCAATAAATAATAACATTCAAGAAAAAGTTAAAAAATAAAAAATAAAAAAATTGGTGAGATTTGCATCACCCTTTCACAGACACTGCACAGACACCCGCCCGTGCACGTGCACGCGCCCCGGTCAGCCAGCTCACTGACACCCACTCCATTAGGACCTCGGTCTGTGCTGTCCAGCCAGCATATATTTGTTTCTTTATAAACCAAATCATCTTACAAAATGAAACAGTTAAAAGTATTTACGTTATTTTCTTTTCCTTTTTTAAATTTTTTATCTTGTCATTTGCAAGTGAGTTGCTTATACGTTCTTACAACCTGCCAACATTATTCATGAAGGCCATAATAGGTCTTATTTTCTGCATTCCCCCGAGTTCTTAACGAATCATTGCACAGATAGGCTATGTTTGATGAATAAGCCTTGAGCCCAGGGAGTGTGCAGGGGGGTCCTACAAGCGTATTCTCTGTTTCCAGCCGAACATGTTTCAAGGTAACACAAAACAATCGCAGCAGTACCGAGCAGTACGGGATGTGCGGTAGGGAGGACTCCACAAGTCAGGCCTCCAAGTTAATTCCAGTTAAACAGTAATTTGTCCTGGGTCGGTGTTTGTGCATGGCATACATTAATACGCCTGTAACGAGGTAACGGCCACTATTTGGTCGTAGTCACAGTTGCAGTTCGCGACCGACGTTATTGAGTCGCAGCTAACTAACGCTAGTTAGCTAGAATGCTAACATGATGTACAACCCATTAGCCGGGTTACCAGATGACCGAAAATCCATGTACAGCCAGTCACAAAACAGCGTGTACAAAACGGGTGATAAAACCAGCCCTATTAGCGTCATATTGGTTAGCTCTGGCAGCCGAGGGAACAAACTACTTTTTCGATACCCTTTCCAAAGAGTGGCTGAATGTCCGTCATCTCTTACAGGTAGGCGTACTATTAGCTAAGTTAGCATTAGCCAGATAATCACAGTTCATGTAACATTAGTTGCTCTTTATTCAGGGAATAAACTCAGCCTTTCACATAATTAACGTTACACATTTACAGAGGGTTGACAAAGCTATAAACACCTCTCATTATAATTCAGACCAATACAACAGCCCATCAATATATTTTACCTCTATAATGTTTGCATTAATCAGATTGCGACTGTAATCTCTTGGGCCACAGTTTTATAATAATAACTAACGTTTTCAAATATGACGTTCTTTCAGTATGTGTTGGTAAGGCTCGCTTGTATTCCCCTTTCTGAAAAACACATTTCCTGTTGTTTTGCATATGTCGTTGTGGTTGAGCTAACTGTAAACTGTGATTTAGCTAGTTTCCTTTTTCGTGTGCTTGTTATTTTGTCCACACCTTGAAAAACAGAGATCTGGATTAGCTGAATACAAACTAGCAGTATGTCTGAGCTCTGACTTTTCTATAACTTTCATGTAAATTAGTTTTCATGGGCAACTTGGAGGTACGCCTAGCATGGCAAAGAGGAAACAGTGGTCACAAATAGACTTTTATCAACAGATAGAAAATTGCTCAATGACAACAAACTATGAGTTCATGCAGTACAAGAGCTTTGAGTTTACACACCACATCTCTGACACATTTTTGACATTAAGATTGTTATTTGAACATATTGTTTATTGTGGCTAAATCACAACCAATATGTTTTTTTTTTTCATTTGCACCAGTAATCATTTGAACTAATACTATTGTTTCTGTCCACAAGCAAAACAACGGAGTCCATATGCTCTGATCACAACTGGAGATGGTCTTGAAGATCAGGATGGTGATTCAAGGTATTTTATTGGTCTTCATTTAATATTACTGGGTTTCTAAAGTCATTATAGGGGAATTGACTGTAGGTGGACACAGCCAATTCTAAGATATTATTGAGCCACTTACTCCTATTAGGGTTTTCCTCCCTATGGCGTTGGACCTTATTTTATTAATCAAAAAAATTAAAAAAACTCATTGTATTTTTCAAGAAGAATTGAGGAGCTGATCCATGTTTAATTCAACCCATATGGTTGAGCTTCATTTAACTCTTTAATTTACTTTAAAAACAACAACAACAACAACAACAAAATGCTCTATGGGTGGTGCTTCAAAACTTAAGCTATCACCACCTCATATGTCTAAATGTCCCTTGAAATTTGTCATAGCACCAGCTGCTGTTTGAATATGCTTGCTTATCTGAACTGGTAATAAAAACAAACCTCTCCTTCAGATGACTTTATTTCTTTTGTTAGATCTGGTAGTCGTCAGAAAACTGGGCACTGATTGTTTCTACATCAGGGTTGAAAATGTTTTCCCACCAGCCACTGTGGCTGGTGGATTCCAAAATCTACCAATTCAATTCAATTCAATTCAGTTCAGTTTTATTTATAGTGTCAAACAGAAGTTATCTCAGGACACTTTTCATAGAGAGCAGGACTAGAACACGCTAAAGACAATGATATTCAAAAGTTCCAACATCACCCAAGAGCAAGCGTTAAGACGTGACAGTGGCGAGAAAAAACTGCCTTAACAGAAAGAAAAAAAAAACTGTGTTTTACAGAAAAAAAACTGTCTTTGACTTAAGCCAGAAATCTCGTGCAGGCCAGGCTCTTGGGTTCCATCTGCATTTGGTGTTGGTAATAATATTGGTAGTAGTAATCCACAACAGCAGGCGCAACAGTGATCAGGCCACCATGGCTCTCAAGTCCATCTGTATGTATTGGCCGTCGAGATCCATCTGCATGCAGAGTTGGTTCCGCGGCGGTAGGTGCAGCAGCGATCGGGTTGCTGAAGTCCAGCCACTCAATATATTACCATTGTTTTTTTGTTTTGGATGGTGAGTGATGCAAATCTTGCAGCCACTTGCATATTTTACCAGCATTTGGCTGGTGGCTGGTGCTAATTCTCAACCCTGTTCTACATGTTTTAAATAAACAAGTTAAACCACACCAGACTCTTTATAAATTAACAATGAATGTTGGGGCAAGAAGCTGTCAATCATAGAAAATGGTAAGATAAACTGGAATTGGTCTTAGATGAAAAAAAAATAGGATGGTGGCAGTGCTGCATAAGTTCATGATTTTACAAAAGCTAAGAAATAAAAGAAGAAAGGACTCCTTTTTTATCCACTGAATAAAGAGAATGTTGGGATACTGCTGTGCACGGATGCAGCAGATATGATAATAAGGTTGAGTAATGTTCAGAACAGTCCACGATCACTGCGCCATGTGTGCAAAATATGTTTTGTCGTTAAAGTATATTAAACCAAGGTTCATCTGTTGTTTATGGTACAAACTGTGCTGGTGGTGAGCCACATGAGAATTAATATAATTACAGAAATTAGTGCAAACATGCAGCATGTAAAACTAAACTATAATATAGCCACAAATAGACACTATACAATTACCAAGAAGTGTAAAACAGAACAGTTTGCCAAAACAAAAATGAAAAAAAACCAACAAAAAAAACAGTGAGATGTCCATTTCATAGTTTAATATTTTCTGCAGTTTGCTGAACACCAGCTGTGTGAGTTACAGATAAAAAAATAAGGTGGCTTAATACAAATGCAGATAAAGTGGAACGCTTTTCATGATGAGCGGTTGAGCAGTCAGTACCGACTGTGGCAGAAGTTAAATGAAACATGAATATAGTTTTAACTCTTCCATGTTTTCACACTCAAAGATTTTAATTTAAAAAAAATCAGTCAAAGAACCTTTCAGTCCTGTCTGTTGTTTCCAACAGCATTTAGTTTTCATCATGCTTCCACTTTACAGATGGTAATGCTGGTCTGACGTTGGTTGGCGGAAATTACTTTGGTCACAGGACTGTAAGAAGCAGATAATTTAAAGTATTTTTATCAATTCAGCTCACCATGCAGATAAAACGGGCACAACTCTTTTTTTTCTTTTGCTCAGTTTTTCCCTACTGACTCCACTACCAAAATTGTATGACCTTAAATGACCTTAAATGACCTTTTAGGGAGGTTACACTGGGAACAGAAAACAGCACAACAGAGCCTTATAAAAAATATTTTATGTCAATAGAAACTAACCATTTACTGTATCATAAGCAAACATAATCCATTAATTTGCCAAAGAAATCCATTACTTTGCCAAATACATATGTGGTGAGTAGCCGTGGGGCAATATTACATTTTCATGTCACGATTATCCTGGCCAAAATAATTGCGATTCATGATATTATCCTGATAATCAGTCAATCACTGGAATCACTTTACCTTAGATTTTGTTTCGTTGTGACTTTCTTCTCGAAACATTACAACTTTTTTCTTGAACCATTGCGACTTTTTTCTCAAAACATTCCAACCTTTTTTTTTTTTTTTAAGAAACATATTTTTATTGCATCACAGATAAGGACATTGCAGGACATTGCAGTAAACTGCAGTCAGTTTGTGAGGATATTCACCACAATCGACTTATTGTGAGTGTTTTTTATCCCGATCCACGATAAAATCGATTATAGTCCCATCCCTATAGTGAGTTAGCTAGCTAGCAAGTTAACTAATGGGGGAAGGTACTGTGTGGAAACTTATGGTTGAAAGTGAACATATAGGTTTTACAATAAAGATAAAAGTTATAAAAATAAAAGTTATAAACTGTGTACTTTGCTTTAGGCTATTATCTGCTGGTTAACTGAAATATCATAAAACATATAAAATATATTAACTCCAGTAATATAATCAAAATGTACATGAAAGCATGTAGTCTTTTAGCTCAGACAGTGCAGGAGTGTAGGCGTGTTGGCAGTAGTGTGGGCATGCAGAGGGTAGATTACTTTTTAATGAGATGTCTGCCAGTTATCTTTACATGTGGTGTAAGAGTGCGCTGCTGAATGCAGTGCATGGTTACAATTCAATTAAATGGGCATACCTTTCACCAAAACATACCATAAGACCTTGTATTGCTTTTTTATGTTTGTCTCGACAACGATTTATATCACAATATATCCTGTTATCTGGCAATAAATAAATTGCCTATATGAAATAACCACAGGGTAAAGCCTATTTTTTGTATGCTCCATGCTCCATGTTAGCAAAACAGCGCCTCTATGGTTTGCTCCAGCTTCGCTCCCATGTGCAAGGATCAGAACGTAAAGCGTCAGCGTAATGCAGTTCAGCCGCTGGTTTTTCAACATCGCAATAGAAACAATACAAGAAAAATATATACGATACACATTTTTATATCATTTTGACAATATATATTTTCATATTGCCCAGCTATAGTTAAAAGGTCAGATTTTTATATTGCAATTGTGCAATAATTCCCAAAATTGCTGAGCTTTCCTTGGAAATTTCCCGGAAATTTTTCGACCCTTTGCAACCCTAGTTATGACTGCCTGAAGTAGGTTTTTGAGGAATGTTAACATTTTTAATTGACTTTATGACAGTTTTATGCTGACTTATCTATATTAACTGACATATCTCAACATTAATGACATTATAGGCTCAGTTAGGATAAACAGGTAATTTGCTTGAATCAACATGCAGACCAGCATTTTCACATCACAGTATCACATGTTTGTTCGGGTTGTTTTGATGTCCATTTTATGCATTCAGCCCAACTGTGTGTTGCATTTTCCCTTTTGTTTGCTTTTTTCTTCTTTTTTATGGCCCAATTCCCATTTCAGAGAACAATCTCCACTAACTGACGAACAGTTGGTAGCAGGGTAAGACCAAATCATTCTAAACCACCTTTCCTTCGCTTAGATCACCCCTGTCTTTTTTTATCCCCTTCTTTCCTATTTTGTGTCCTACATGGATCCCCAACCCTAATCTGAGTACAATCCTTGTAAATTATCAGTAGCAGATCCAGTGAATCGGTGCTTTGGTTAATTCAAGATTTCAGTTTTGCTTTCCAAAAAAATCCAACTGTTTAAAACTATAATTAAAGTTTTAATTCACATTGATTATATTACCTCTAGCATGTAGACCCGAAACAAAATATAAATCAAATGCAAACTACAATAAAGCAACTACTACACATTCTTTTCAAATTGTGTTGGTGAGGTAAGTCTATAGTGTGTTTAATTTTTTTCTGGAAGTTAACGCCTTGATTTTTATCCCTTTGATTGCAGCATGAGTTACTTAAGTCAAACCAGCATGTCTTTCACATTCTTCATTCATACAGCGACTTCACTGTTTCTGCAAGGAGTCTTCTTTTCTCCTCTCCAGTAGCCACACAAGCTTTTTTATTTATACTGTCATTGTTGAATTGCATTACAGGCAGATGCATCTGATTAACGCAACCCCTCTTATAGACAGGAATGTGAAAAATGTAAACAAACAGCTAATTTAAACTTTCTTACTTGACCCAGCTGTTTTTGTGCTGTAGCCTCTCATCACACCCTGCACACTTTTCTTATTGAAGCTGTTCTTCCTTCTTTAAGGTTCTCTGACATCATCCTCGCCACCATCCTGGCCACCAAATCTGATATGTGTGGAAAGAAGTTTGAACTGAAGATAGACAATGTTCGATTTGTGGGTCACCCTACCCTCCTGCAGCATCCTCCCATCATTCAAGTAAGGAACAAAATGGGTCCCACTAAAACATGTAAAGTCATTCTTGATTTGAACTAGTGCTGAAACTAATGTTTGTTCTCATTGTCAATTCATCTGTTGCTTATTTTCTCGATTAATCGATCAGTTGTTTGGTCTATAAAATGCCCGAAAATGTTGAAAAAATGTCGATCAGTGTTTCCCAGAGCCCAAGATGACGTCCTCAAATGTCTTGTTTTGTCCACAACTCAAAGATATTCAGTTTACTGTCTTAAAGGAGTAAAGAAACCAGAAAATATTCAAATTTAAGACTTTTTCTTAAAAAATATTCAAACCAATTAATGTGTAAACAAGATGTTGTGCAATTTTCCTCTGGCGAATTACTGCTAAGAAATTTGGCATGTTTTGTCTCTTCCCCTCATGTGGAAGAAAAATTGATAGTAGATGCACAGTATAAGAGCACAACAAAACAAGTGTGATATGTTGTCTGGAGAATCACGATGTTAAAATGTTTTAATTAGTAGGTACGGCCATTTGTGATGTGTATTTTTCAGTAGCTATTATAAACTGTATTGGACACCTGTGATGGATAAAATTAATTAAAAGTGCCATCTGGAATTCAATTATTATTATTATTATTATTATTATTATTATTATTAATAAATTGATGTGGCAATTTCTCATTTCACCACAGCCCTCTAAATGTATGTAAGCTTTGAACTTTGGCTGTTTAGTTTTAACTTCAGGAGTGCCCCCTACTGACAGTTTTTTTGTCTGATGATTCGCTGCCTGT
The DNA here is from genome assembly GCA_028570985.1 of Heterobranchus longifilis. Taxonomy (NCBI): domain Eukaryota; kingdom Metazoa; phylum Chordata; class Actinopteri; order Siluriformes; family Clariidae; genus Heterobranchus; species Heterobranchus longifilis. The sequence goes on along the minus strand of JAOVVB010007242.1, from coordinate 8,410 downwards.
GTTGACAAGAACATGTTAAACCAATGCAATACAATAACATGTGCTTCTGTGGAAACAACAGGAAAAACTTGACTTACACTGTAATTCAATACAACAACACCTACTGTACATGACTTAAAAATGACCTAAGAGCTCAATTAACACTTCCCTGACACAGTCTCAACAAAAAAATTAAACATTTCAGGTTTGACAAAGGTTGATTTATTGCAGTCCTATTGAACTCTGCTGCATAACATTGTGCTGGTTACATTTTTTATTTATTGTGGTACATTTGTGAAGATATACACGTGTCACACACACACACACACACACAATTAACAGCGATTTTGTGCACTGTCTCAGTCAATCCATAGCATTTCATAGATGTTATTGTATATAATGGCATATTTTAGGGATGGGACAATAATCAATTTTATCATGGATTATGATAAAAAACACTCACAATAAATTGATTGTGGAGAATTTCCATTATCGGGATAATTGGGAATATCGTGACTATCCTCACGAATTGAGGAAAAAAGCCATAATGATTTGAGAAAAAAGTTGTAATGTTTTGAGAAAAAAGGTCGTAATGATTTGAGAAAAAAAGTCGGAATGTTTTGAGAAAAAAAGTCTGAATGTTTTGAGAAAACAGTCGTAATGTTTTGAGAAAATATTCGTAATGTTCCAAGAAAACAACTCACAATTGTATGACAAAAAAGTTGGAATGTTTCGTGAAAAAAATCGTAATGCTCACAAAAAAGTGTTGCAATGTTAAGAGAAAAAGTCACAATTTAATGAGATAAAAGTCACAATTGTTCGAGAAAAAAAGTTGTAATGTTTCAAGGAAAAAATCATAATGCTCACAGGAAAAAGTTGGAATGTTTAGAGAAAACATCACAACAAAGCAAAATGTAAGGCAAACTGATCCCTGTCTGTTTTTTATATTTTGGCCAGGATAATCGTGACATGAAATCTTCGTCCCATGCCTAGCATATTTATTATAGAACTATGTAGCTTGTAAGTATACTAATGTTGTGATCATGTATTATAGTTGATATTTGAAAGTATATTTTGACAGTGTTCTCTGTTTTTCCTGATCTAAGCGGATGGAAGCCCCCAGTCCCCATTTAGACAAATTCTTCCCAAATGTAAACTAGCCAGGGACCTGAAGGAGGCTTATGACAGGTGTGTGATTAAGCACATTATAATTTGTTATTTTTGTTTTGTTATTTCTCCCATGCAGAATGTATATTGTTCATACAGTTGACTCTAATGTTCATGTTTTTGCAGCCTTTGTACAACTGGCGTGGTGCGACTACATATTAACAACTGGCTGGAGGTGAGCTTCTGTTTACCACACAAGATCCACAGGATTGGCGGTACCTATATCCCCCCTGAGGCATTAGAGCGCAGCCTTAAGGCTATAAGGTTTGTTTTTACTTTTTATGTACAATAGTAAAATGTTTCTACTCGGTTCTGTGTGGGTTGAAACTTTTAAAATGACACTTCTGGCAGAGTGTGATACTGAAAATGGCCTATCATAATTAACAGATACTCCACCCAATGTTCCCCTTCTTAAAGCATAAACACATGTAGGAAGTGTTATTACAATTTATTTTTTTTGCAGATATAGTCTTTTATTATGCATGATTTAAAATTATATTTAGATATTACATATAAATTGCTACATTTTAACCTATTCTTCACCAAGAGGTGAATGACATGCCCAAAATGAGTAGAGTTTATCTCTGCAACTACAAGGTCTATGTGAATAATCCTGGTGTCATGATGAAAGTAACACTTGTGGCATTTGTGCAGAGGTGTCAGCGTCAGTATAGATGTTACTGGGTCAGAGTAAATGAAGATGGAACACAGCATAAATGAAAGATTTCATTCCCGCCAAATAATATTACAATTTTAGAGTAAATATCCCTTGCAGTTGCAGCTAGCTTTCTAGTTGAGCTTCATCTGGTCAAAATGGTATGTCTTGCGTGTTTAAATGCCTGTGGGGGGGGACCTGCTCCCGCCTGCGTGGACTCTGGTGAAGAACAGGTTAATTTACTATATAAGACATTTATAACATGTATTAGTTGCTAATATAGTTTCCTTTTCTTCTGCCCGCAAATGCAACATATTTTGGGGGTAGAAGAAAAAATGTGACTGTCTCCCATTCACTCTCATTTTTATATTGTTCATTTACAACCTACTTAATTCCTTTAATTCTGAATTGAACATTGAAGGAGCATAGTGTTAATTTGTTACTTCAGTACTGACTTACTATTCAAAGCATCTAAAGAAACCATGTAAAGTTTTATGTGGACCACACTGCCACCTATTGTTACTTGTTAGCATACATCAGAGTTGTGATCAACTTCTACCTCTTCTTTTATTTATGTCTTTTCAAGCTGCAAAGGTGAAATGAGTGCAAGTGCATTCAAGCCATGAAATTGTGCAGAAAGAGGATTTTATTTTAAATTCATCAGAGTTTGTGCTCTCAGATAGTCAGCTGTTCTGTGCCGACTGTTCTGTTGTACAGACGGCAGGGTGCCTACTGGTGCTGTTAAATCCTTGAAAATGCTTGAATTTCAATGTGTTTTTTTCAAGATTAGGAAAGTGCTTACATTTTGAATAAGGTGCTGGAAACTCCTGGAAATTGTAATTGCACTACTTTCATAATAAATCTGACTGAATAGTTTGGTTTTTAGATAAAGAAATCAGTCGGAGAGAGCCTAATTGCTTTCGCCTTTCACACAAAATGAGGACGACTCCACTCAAGCCTCGCTTGCTTGATCGCATGATCATTTTGAGTAAATATTTAATTTACCACAGCCACGTAAGGTGCTGGAAAAGCGTGAAGATGAACATTGAAAATGCTTGAATTTGACTTTGGAAGCCCGAGACAGGCACTACAGCTGATTCCCTCTGGCTTCTATTGAGGAGGCAGTCTTAAACTGTAAAGAGGAGGTCTGCTGATTCAGAGGCTGCATCATATGTTGTTTGATCCTTCAGACCCTATCATGCCCTGCTGCTGCTGGAAAGTGAGAAGGCGCTGCTGAGCCAGCTTCCTCTGGACTGCTCGCCTGCGATGGTGCGCCTCATCAAAACCTGCTCAGCTGTGAAAAACCTGCAGCAGCTCGCACAGGATGCTGACCTGGCCTTACTTCAGGTGGAGAACAGTCACACCGCCTGCATCACCACTGCACTTTACAACACCAGTTGATGTTCTTTGATCTCAAAAGGCATTTATTTAAGTTTGAAGCACATTTTCATCATTAGGAACATTTATTTATTACTGTATACAATGAGGAAGCTCATTCAGCGATCACAAATAAAGAGTTTGGTGGTTGTATGGTATTTTGAAACCTTTTCAGTACACAAAAGGTAATATAATGAGTGTCATCAAAGTTATACATGCAGTCCATGTATAACATAGGGAGAATCAAAAAGCATGATCTATTTAGCTGTGAGCAGCACTTTAACAAAACTAATAGAAACTAATAGAAAAAAGTGCAACAATATACTGATATACTGCATGTCTGAGATCTATTAAAATATACCAGTAAAAGCTGTTTACCCAGAGAGGTTACTGTTTTGATGGTATCTTACTGCCATCTAGTGGACAATATTTGTATATTCAAAGAAAATCTGAGACCACAGTACAAGAAGTTCTTATATCTTCCTTCTACAGTTGGTCTGCAATTGCAAAGCATTTTGTTGTTTATACGATCTTATTTTACATCATTTATATTATTCGCAAATAATTCTCTCTCAGATCTTTCAAATTGCTGCCCACTTGGTTTATTGGGGAAAAGCGATCATCATCTACCCACTGTGTGAGAACAACGTCTACATGCTGTCTCCTCACGCCAACATCTGCCTGTGAGTGTTCATGATGTGATGGATTTGGCTGTACTGACTACTGTAGAGCTAATGAACCATAATATTGCACAGCACTCATCCGTGCCATTGCCTCATATACACAGTTCTAACATATTATTACTGTTATTAAATTCAGATGTGTACTTATTAAATCACCTCAAAATTGATTGTGAAAGAATTACATTGGGTCATTGGCAGCACTTGTAATTTTCGTCTGTATACATAAAACTTTAAATAGCCTTTCCTTTACAACATTGTGGAAAATGTATTTTAAAAAGCCATATTAATGGAAAAAGCATGCTGCTGTAAAAAGTGATGTCTGCCGTGTCTCTCTGGATAGATACTCACCATTGGCTGAGCACTTTGCCCAGCAGTTTCCTGGTCATGATCTGCCCTCCATGTTAGCCAAGTTCTCACTGCCTGTCTCTCTGGCCGAGTTCAGAAACCCCCTGGAAGCTCCTGCACAGGAGGTAGGACTACCCCTCCACACTGGAACACACACACAGACACACACACACACACACACACACACACACACAAAATGTAGATTGTGCTGGTCATTATTGAAAATAGTACCCCGACAGGGTGATGCAGGACCCCAGGACCCTTTATTTAAAAATGACTGCATATGACATTCTTCCTCAGACCTCAGAATGCAACAAGGCCGTGTAATAAATATATATATAAACAATAGTATATTATGAATAACTGAAAAAGCGACATAAGTCCACTTCATTTTCTTATTATGTTTATTTCCTATGTTCGTGAAATAATCATATTTATATTTATTGGGTTTTGTTCTCAACAAAGAACAAAAAAACAGTGTCTTCTTCTAAAAACTGAACAAAGTGAAGTTTCTTGGAAACAACCGTAATTATGAAACACATGTTTCTAGTTTGAAGAATTATAACATTTTTAGATTGAAGAATAATTGACTGTGACATTGTGGACAAAAACAGATACTAGATCCTGTATTGTAAGAGCAGAACCATCTGGTGTTCTCCTCCGACCCATCTTGTTTTGGCATGGCTGCTCGAGCGTCGGCGATGAATTATAAATGGCAAAGGGACATCAGCTCCAGCGTCTGCAGCCTCCATTTTTCATGAGAACAAGATAAGAGCCAGGGCTCTTTCTTTGGGCTCTATTTTGAGCTTGTGCGGTACCCACGGCTGATTTAAAACATCGGACCTGGCTGGGAACATGAGTGTGTTCAGCTTCACTTGTTCATTGGTTATCCTGTGCTCAGCTGTGATGCAGTTTGCTGCTCTGCTCCTGACCAGGCCCAGCTGATCCAGATGGTGGTGTGGATGCTCCAGCGCCGCCTGATGATCCAGCTGCACACTTATGTCTGCCTGTTGGTCCCGCCCAGCGAGGATGAGCCCGGGTTGAGGGATGAAGACCCTCCACTGGCTGCCCGAGTAGGAGGCCGCAGTCTCAGCACCCCTAGCGCTCTCAGCTTCGGTTCCCCAAGTATGTCCTCTCACTCATCTCTCCTCTTCTCATGTCCAACGCCCCATCTCTCGAAATGCATTGTGGCGCTACCAGAATGCATTGCACGGCTGCCTCTCATAGACAATGAATAGGAAGCATGGAAATGACGGTCCCTGTGGACATGTACGTCACACAGTGGTAAACATTTTGGCTCCAAACACCATAAAAAACTCTGCTTGTGTTTCATTTATTTTTTTAGAAATTATGAATTATGAACAGAATATGGGCAATAGTCTGGAAACACAAATATTTTTCCATACTCTTTCCTTTTTTCCATACTCCAGACCTGGAAATGACTAAAATCAAATTCCATTTCAAATTACTTTTCCATACTGCGTATTAACGCTGTAAAAGGTGTTAATAAAAAATCAAAGATCATCTGTCTGCTTCCTGTGTATAGCCAGCAGTGATGACATGACCCTCACCAGTCCCAGTATGGACAACTCCAGTGCAGAGCTACTGCCCAGTGGGGACTCTCCGCTCAACAAGAGGATGACAGAGACGCTGCTCGCCAGCCTGTCAGAGCACGAGAGGCAGGTTATTCTTAACATCCCTGCTGCACAAAATCCTGAGGATCTGCGGATGTTTGCCAGGTAATTCAGCCAGACGCCGAGTGCATATTCTGTACTTTTTTTGTTGTTTCTCAGCTCTCCATTGCTCTCTGGTTTTAGACAGTCAGGTTAAAGGCCCCTTTATGCTGTGTGATTTTGGGCTGTCTGAGATGAAAATTCACAATCGCAGAGTTTAAAGAAAGTAACGATTTGTGAGCCTGAAAAGTTGTCCAGGAGGAAATATGTACAATGTATTGAATTAAGTATTACATGGCTTTAAAATTGCTCTATGCCTGAAATCAGGCATGCAACCAAGATTTTATATGACCCTTCTCGCACAGTGTGACTTGCAATAAACTAGCACGATCGCTGTTGTCATACAGGCGCCTTAACCGATGGGATTCATTTTAGTGAGGATTCGTGATGTTATAAATCACTGTTAATGCCTACATACTAGGAAATACAAAGACATTTGTGCATTGGTTTGGAAAATAAATGTTCTTCTTTTAATTGCATTCACAGAATATTGGGAAATTTAATTGGAAAACATTGGCTGGAGAGTTGAGATCATTTGTTAGTTGTGCGTATGTTTAAAATAGGAAATGTCTCAAAACCTTCCCAATCTGGTAATCAGTGTTGTGTGCTACCTACTGCAGAGTAAGGAAACATGTCATCACAGCTGTCACATGGTTGATTTAGACAGCTAATGATTCAATGAAACTAACTCCCAACCCATTTTTCTGCCTGTTTTGTTGACTGCTTCCAGGCTGCTGCACTATTTCCGGGGACATCACCACCTGGAAGAGATTATGTACAATGAGAACATGAGGCGTTCGCAGCTCAAGACGCTGTTTGACAAGTTCCGCAGTGTCCTGGTGGTGACCAACCATGAGGATCCCATTATTTCTATTTTTCAGTCACCCATGGAGTAGTGGCACAGAGACGATATCAGCTCTCACCAACTGTCAGTTAGAGAGCAGTTAACAGCCTGCTGTGCTCACAGCTAAGTGCTATTGCTCAACAGTGTTTTAAGCTGACACAATGATTGCGTTAATGAGTGCAGATTTACAAAATGTAGAAAATGTTTTTTTGTCCTTTATGAGCCAGATGTTTGTTTACAATATTAAATTATTTTGTACATACCAGAAATGCCTCAAGTGTTTTCTCTGAATATTGGAAATATTGTGTGTAGTGGAGGTTTAACTTCATCTTTCATCTGTCCCAGATGTGTTAGATCATCTGTACTGACCACAGAGGGGCACGCTGAGTAATGATCATTCCAGACCTCCAGCTACCTCTCCTCAGGAATCCCAGAGGTGGGGAGAGAAAGACGGCAAGAAAGGCAAGACTCTAAACATCAGACAGGCTGTTTTTGCTTTGAGAGAAGCAGAGCGTTCCAAACATCTGTGAAATCACTGAGAAGAGAATGTTTATTAAAAAACACAGATGGAAGACCTAAACAAAAAAAGACTCATGAGTGAGTGAAGGTATGTTTCTGATTTTTTTTTTATAGGCACTGATGAATTTAGTCTTACCCTAGCTGACTTAAATTTGAATCTATTCGTTTCCAGTACAACTTTGCATGAGTACCATAAATACACTGTGTCGAAATAAGTTGCAGCTTACAAAATGGATGAGAATCATTTTGTATAATTTCTGCAGATTGGAATTTAGACATTCAATCAGTCATGGAGGTTATTCTACCGTCTTGACTTTCTAAAGTTTTTATACTGCCTAAATGGTGAAGTCCACAAAGAGAACAGATGGCAGAGTAGTTTCAGGAGTATTCCTGTTAGGTCCTTTTGACATTGTGCTGTCCTGCGTCAGACTGCACATCTGAGGGACCTAAATTGTTCATTACATTTCCAGACAGAGACTGTCTTTCTGCCTCTTTATTCACTACACTAACACATGGGTGCCCACGAAAATAAAACCGCCACGGCTTCTTGGCCCATTCCCCATGGGACTCAATTCCAATGCGTGGTGCTGATACTATATCGTGGGGTTCTGCTGGATTTGTGTTGGGGTCCTTCTCCAGCCACACCTCCGGGTCTGAGGCTAGGTCTCGACGGTCAAAACAGCGGGGTATATTTAGAGCCTGGCACAGCTTTGAAGGCCCGTTGCAGAGCTCTTTGTCCTTCAGTTGTCGGGCTCCATCTTTGCGTCTGGCTGCCCTCAGCTGCCTCATGGCGGGCTGACCCTGCAGGGGCTCCAGGGAGCGCAGCAGCACAGCAGCACCCTCCCCTGGAAATACAGCACACAATGTGCATCAGTCAGCAAGGCTCCACTCTGTCTCCTTCCTTTTGCCCTTTACCCACTGACGATAAAAAAAACCCCACTGCTGGATTGATTTCAAGGGGACATATTATGCATACATTTAGGTATCTGTAGTGCCGACCAACCCACAAACTGTGAAATAAGGCAACCCAGTCAGCTTTTTGTGGGCTGTCTAGATCAGAAAACATGGGATTCAACAAGCCATTCAGATTTGGCTCCCCTTCCTATGT
>JAOVVB010007233.1:0-16945 GCA_028570985.1 Heterobranchus longifilis | reverse complement strand
TCACAGAGAAGTTGGAAATTAGAATGTCTGCTACAAAGCAATGCCCCCCATCCCTCCCTCCCTCCCGTGTTTTCTCCCCCGTTTTCCAACTTCTCACTTTGTTTACTCCTCGAGAGTCTTCTTGGAGTGCAGATACAGTAATTATCGGTGATCAAAAACAGTGCAGGTTTTTCCGCTGATGCTTTTGATGTATGCATGACATTGTGTGTCGCCACATCATCAGTCACACAGAAAGCAAGCAATTTGTGGGAAATAAGCTTTCGCCAAACATGCTTTAGTAGATCCTTTGTAGATGGGATACAGTATATTCCCCCAGATTGTGACAAAAGTAATGATCATCTTCACAACAGCAACAACATATTGTCGCAGTAGTGCTTCATTTCAACGTGATCTCATGGGAAAGCATATAAATAGCACGTCACTTTCTGCGTTTGTTATGTCACGTAATGCTTTTTAAGCTTTCCACCTGTTATTTAACGACTCGTTCTCATTCCAAACTCGTCGCATACGGACACTTCAGGAACCCTCGATGTCACTTTTACGCGCCAAACTATGATGCTGCACTGCGGTCACAGTTTTAAAACACATGATTAACGTTGTGAATTCAAACTTACGCTTTGGCAACAAAACTACTTTAGGAAAAACATCGTGGTTTTGGTTAAAATGAGGACGTTTGTTACATAAATTATGTAAGTTACGTACTCAACGTCGTGAATTCAATGAAAATGTACATAAATTAACTTTAGGCAAGAAAACTACTTGGTTACGTTTAGGAAAACATCATTGGGTTAAAATAAGGAGGTTAAATTAACGTATGTACATACGTTACATACTCAACGTAAATGACCAAAACCAACGGTGAAGTTAAAATATCTTGTTGCACATGGTGCACGAACACCAGACTCCAGAGTGGAAGTCCTGTGTTGCTCTGAGCATCTAACTGACTCTGATGGGTTTACAGTTGAAAGCCTGGTGCGAATAAATGGTGTAAAATGACACTCAAAAAGCAAAAAAAGCGTTGTGAAACACACAAAATAACTTAAGAAATTGGCATGTTATTCATACACCATTTCGTAAGACCATGGCTGTTTATCTTTATAAGATAGCGTACCCTATTTAAACCGCGTTGCTCAGCTCTGTGTTCTCTAGAGGCCTACACCCATCCGCTAAGCTCGCTGAATGCAGTGGCCGGACTTTTGACTGCAACAGATTTCAGCAAGCTGTCGATTGCGTCATCTTGGACTTCAGTCTTCTCGCGAGCCTCCATCATGGCTGACCCTCCTCTCAACATGCCTGCTATTGGCTGACCCTCTATTTAACCAAGTGCTCATTGGCCAGCAACTCCGCCCCCCCTGGATTGAGCCAAGCCTTGATTGGATGACTCAAAAGATCTCTGGAAAGCTCTCATCAGGATGGTCTAAATGACTATAGATGTATGAACTATTGTTGGTGAATCGCCATTTGGTCCTGGGAGACGGGGCCCCTCAGTACACCCAGGGTGTGTCGATGCTGGACGAGCATTTGGCCCAGCTCGGTGCAATTCCCAGGGTTTGTCCCCCCGCAGAGACCCTGTGTGGGCCGCTGGTGCTGACTGTGCTTCAGGCAGCATGGTGTGGCCATGTGTGTCACATCCCCCCTTGTCATCCCACCAGACGGAGGGCTGTATCATGGCTACCGTCCTGTCACACTTGGATGATACTTCTTTGCCTTGGAGTTTGACAGTGACTTGCCTTAGTGACAATTAGCATCAGAACCAGCTTTCTTATCCACCTGGTTCAAAAGGTCTGTGTGCTGGAGATTGGCAGGCGTTTAATTTTTCCCTCTCCCACTGCTGTCACGCTGTGCCATTTATTTCACTTCTCCATTTATGTTTCTATCTGCTCTTCTTTCTTTATGGCATGTTAACCATCAGTGTTGGGAGGGTTACTTTTAAAATGTTTTCCACTATACATGTTACTGAATGCCTGTCCCTAAAATTTGAAAAAAACATATTCCATTAGATTACTGGGGTTACTTATGGGTTACTTTTAGAATACAAAATGTTGTTATGTGGCTCATGTGAATTTTAGAGCAAATAAAACAAAAACAAATTAGGCATGCCCAATCTCGCAATGTTAACAAAAGCGAAAAAATAATTAGTGTATCGGCCCTGTGAATTGGATCCACAATTGGATCTTTTTTTGCCCCATGCTACACACGTCCACCAAGTTACATGAAAACCGGGCCAGTAGTTTTTCCATAATCCTGCTGACAAACAGACAAATAAACTAACAAACAAACAAACATAATCTCTTTGGCAGAGGTAATAAAGGAATCCCTTCAAGTAATCTGTTTTTTAAGACAGTAATGGAGACAGAGCCATTCCCAAGCCTAGATTAGGCCTTGGATCCCTGCACATAATACACATGGATATTTTAGATCTTCCGAAATCAGAAATGCCACTAATGTAAACTGTAACTATAATGGTATACACTTACTCATATTTTGTATTTTAAATACGTAATCCTGTTACTTGCATTCTGTTGCTCCCCAACCTTATTAACTATTCAGTCCTTTTCCCATCATGTAGCCGTCCCTGTACAGATAGCAGGTGACTCTGGTCCCTGTTTGCCGGGCCTCTTGTCACCGTATCACACCTCTATTCACCAGGAGAGCTGCGGGGAAAGAAAGCCACTCTGAAAGCATCCGCAGTCCCTCCCTTTACTCCCTGTGTTTTGCTCCTTCTTCCCCTTATTTCCACTGGGAGGAACACTGACCTCATTTGTGAGGACAATAACCCCCTTGACTTTGGGGATTAAGACATGAAACCTTTGTGGATTAATTAGGTTCAGAGCTGAATTCATTTTGTCGCCATGGAAGGCAAAGAGAGAACGAGGAAAGAGGAGGACATGGGCTGGAGGCTCCATTATGATTTTGCTGTTTGCCCAGATAGATATATTAAAAACAAATGTTGGGTGCTGATCACATTTAAATCCTCCAAACAGAATGGAACTGCATTTGTTCAGTAGGATAAGCATAAGCACGGGAAGTAACAGTAACACAAACTGTCAAATCACAGCAAGCATTATAGAGTCTTATACATCAGTGCTGACTTCAAACTGGGGTTTTTGCAAGCGTGGAGACAATGTTAGCTCACTGAGCTTAACTCTTTGGCAAGGTTACACATGCAAATATGGTTTGCCGGACTATCTTCAATCCGCAATGGGCTGGAGCCTGGAATCTGTGCATTCACGCTTCTAGATCTACTCTTAAGCTTGTCACACATAATGTAGCAAGTAGCAGTCCCGACAATGCCGCAGGAATCACATTATCTTAGTTGTCTTGGTAACAAAGCAAAGTGTTTGTTTTCCAAGATGCGGCGCAATTGCAATTTAGACGGTTTACACCTATTGTGCTTTTGTTTTTTTTTTCTCAGTCAAGAGCATATGTTGTTTGAATGTATCTTTAGCTCACAAAAGGGGCTGTTAGTTAGATGTTTTGTTTACAAAATAACAAAGGTGTTTGTTTCACCAAAGGCACAACAGAAGATGTGTTAATGCATGTTTCATGTCATCTCGTGCTCGCTGTAAATAAAAGCGACTGTTGTCTTATTAGAGTAACACCTTCTGAATGCGACAGCCCCAGGTATAGCTCCCTTATGGACCAAGTGTTGAACATGTGCTTGATGAGATGCCTTCCTCACTTTCATTTACAACTCTTCTAATGAACCTCTGTCTCGTCTTGTCTGCCAAGTCCCTTATATTTTTTTATCTGCCCTCAAGTTAACATCGCCCGACGGCCCACGCAAGCGAGCATATGTTTATGCTGATGATAAGGTTGTTATAGTGAAGTGAATGTCTCTCTTATCCTCTCGGTGTTGGCGTGTAAAGCATAAACCTCCGTGTGAGGATCCTAGACGGAGTCATTCCCAGGCCTAGATTAGGCCTCGGATTCCTGCACATAATACACATGGATATTCTAGATCTTCTTAAATCAAAAAGACCTTATAGATGTTGAAAATGTTATAAGTGATGTTGAGACAACTCTACGTCTCAACTAGGTTAACCCTCTGACCCATTTTTGCCTTTTTTAGGGGGAGACAGGACATTTTTAGGGGTAGATATACCACATAGAAGTGGTGTACATCATCTGAAAGCTGGGAACCTGAAGATTAGTTTGAGATGTGGGTCAGCACTGTGTGCCAAGTTTTTCTCTTCATAAATCTGTAATAAACATTGTGTTTTGGTTTTGAATGTTTAGAGTGTTTAAGGGCTTAGAACATAATGATGGAAGTATATGATGGACATTGTTGTGCTTAATTGTGTCTCATAAGTTTTTGTAGCAATTTTTTTGGTTGATACCATTTGTTACACAGATTGGATGCAACATTTAACCATTTTTTTACCACTTGAGAATTGATAAAAAAAATTAAAATTAAAAAAAGTCCCTCCAAAATACCACATCAAGCCCTTGAGCAACACCATAGACAAATCCACGACTGGTGATTTGGTATAGAAAAATAAATACATTTGGAGATTTCTGCAAGAATTGCATTTTTTTACAACAATTTGATGGCGAGCACTTCTTTTCTGGAAATTGCTCCGAAACCTCCTTATTGTCAACATACACAGGACAGCCATATGTCCTATGAATGCATAGCTATCAAGTTTGTTGTTGTAAAGTTTGATGAGGTTGTGATTATCTATGATAATAAAGTGACCCGAATATGCAGAAATATTCAAATACATTATTTTTTAGAATAGGTGAAAATAACACATTCATACTGCATGCAAGAAACTGCATGGTTTTTGCCAAAAAAATGCATGGAGTGAGCATAAAGTGGGCGTGTCTGTAAAGGGGGTACTTGTGGACATTTTCATTCAGATATCTTGAGGTCAGAGGTCAAGGGACTGCCCATACCAGTTTTTCTCTCGCCAAAATTTTGAGCGTTTTTTTAGCCCCCTTTCTGACAAGCTAGCATAACACAGTTGATACCAACGGATGCCTAACGTCATCTAGTTTCATATGTTCACTGTATCTTTAAAACTGAGCCTGCTAAAGCCTCTTAAAGACAGTAATATTGTCCGGGATCTCCGGTGCTCCCGCATGTCTCTAATTCAGTGTTTGGCCTTACTGAATGTTCTAACCAAGGACACAAAGGTTCATTCCTTAGTTAAGACTTTCTTGAGACTTCAGCGTAGCCACATTTTGAGGTATCATCTTTTAACCCCTGGGCTGCCATCCAGCTGCAAGAAGTTAGCTCCTTCCCTTGTGAGGAAACAGGTTTTATCCTGGGCTTTCATAGAGAGAGAGAGAGACTCACATTCCTCCCCAGTGGCCCTGCTCAGTCCTCCTATCCTCCGTCTCAAGACATGGAGCTAAGTTGAGGCTAAGCCACAAGCCACCCTCATGGGGGTCGGATCAGCCAAATGCCACCTCTCCTGGCAGGGCTTGCAGGTAAGGTGTAATCGTGCCGGCACAGTACTCTCAGGACCAGAATCAGGTATTTCCTATTAGACACAGAGATGAGGAGTGGATTTTAGGGAGGAGGATGGGAAAGCTCTTTTGGTCAATCCTCCCTCCCTCTCAATAGCTCAGTCCTTTTCGCTCATGCTCTCTGCCTCCATTGTCCCCCCTCTCTTGCATCTTGATCCTTGAGCCCATCCCCCCCCCCCCTCCTTCGCATTTTCTACCTGTTTTGCTGGTACTTGACAAGATGGGATTTTGTCTTCCCTGGCATCCCCTCTTTTCATCTTTTGGAGAGAAGGGCAAAAAGAGGATGAGGGATTGAAAGTTTGTGGAGGAAAGTTTTTGGAGGACATTTCTGGATTATGTTCACAAGGCACAAGCTGCTCACAGTGTGAACATGGCATGTTGTCAATGCGATCTATTTCCATGACGATTATTTTTATACTCCAACAATCAGGGAGCCGACAGCACAGTACCACAGGAGGAAAAAGAGAAAGTCTTTCTTCCAATTCGATACACCCTCCGTAACATTTTAGCTGTAAATACTAACAAAGCCATGAGGGAGAAGATAATGACAAGATATCAACCTTCTTTTCTGGCGTCACAAATCCCCATTCTACCCTAACTAAGTGTCCTGTTGAGTTGTCAAGTGTAAGTGCACCAAACCTCAGGCTGCGCACGTCTTCTGATCGGATGCTCTCCACTGCTCAGTGTTGCGGTAAATGCAACATCTGATGGCTTTCTGAAAATCCAGCGTGTTGGACAGGTGAGATGCTGCGGCGAGCGTCACTTTTGAGATGCGAGTTAGCACCATGTCACCCTTCCCCATCTGTAAGCTTTCAAAGATTGCATGTTCGGCATGTGCGTGCGTGTGTGTGTGTGTCAGCGAGTCTGAAGTAATTCAAAGTGGTTTTAAACATTGTGTGTCCAAGACTCATATTAAAAACTCTTGTAAAAAAGAACATTTGTGCAGTCCATCAAGAATATGGCAACTAAACAACTGATTTGGAATTCACTGCCATATTCAGTGTCACTATTTGACTTGGTGTTTGGCAGACTAAAACAGGGTGCAGATTGAGAGACAGTGTCACAGGGAGAAGGAAATGTCTTGCCTCCTTCATCTGCCATTTCGATTGCTTCCATTTGTTGCTTTCCTAAGCTTTATTCAAACCTGAAAGAAATGATCAGTCACATCCACCTCCTACTTTACACAAAGTCAACGACGACTGACATGTCCGATGCGTCAGTACATCTCAATGCTCGTATGTGACTCCTCTCTCCCAATGTCTTGCGTGCTCAGTGGGCTGTTGGAGGGCTTTCCGCAAGACAGAAGGGCTCGGCTGCAGAGTGGGGCGAGAGCCAGGCATCTTGATGATTTTTTCGGGGTGCATCACCATCTCTCTGTAAGTGCCAAGTGTGCACCAAGGCCATGCCATTCACTGCAGAGAGTGTGTGATAGGGGGCACGCCATCTCACATCTCTTCCAGGCATCTCGACTCGTAGCCTCGGAAACAAAGATGAATCTGGTCGCCGCATTAAAGACAAACGCTGTGATTTCTGCAAGCAATAGAATTGTAATTCAGCGAAGCCGTAATGAATGCAGTGAAATGGTTGTCTGGTGAAACATTTTGTGAACTCAATTAGAGGTGCTAAACCATTTATTTGTGAAGTCTTTTATTGCAGACATCATTTGCGGTGGCAGCAGAGTTTACCTAATTTTATTTATGTATTCCCTCGGTCAATGTTGTTTCTAAATGAATGTGAGATTTTTGTCTTATTGTGGGGCACTAATGCTAGGAGAAGAGCTACATGTGACTGTCTGTTGTGTAATCCATTCAGTTTACTGTTCCCATGAATGCTAGTCACATAAAAACATGCATATATTTAAATAAGTGCAAATTAAGCTGTCAAACAAATGCTCCATACTGATAAATTGTCAAAAATTTGAAACCTTAATTTCAAATGTCTTACATGAACAGCTTTGTTCACCTATGATTTGACCCGTAAAGCACATGCAAAGCTTATTTCACCTCTTTTTTTTCCCTCTTCTCCTCCTCCTTCCCCCTCTCCCCAGTCTAAATTAACGCCACATAACACCGATCGATGGATCCCTGCTAATCGCGTTAGACGTTTTGTTTTAAAATACCAGCGCCCAGCTGGTGACTCCTAGCACTCATCTGTTTGTCTCTGTTGTGCTGATCTCTGTCTCTCTTTTCCCCGCTATTCCTTCCTCCATCTCTCTGTTGCTCATTTTCTACCTCTGTCCATCCCTCCTTTTCTCTCTCGGCATCTCTATCTCTCCACAGTGTGTTTGCTTTCCAGGGTGGAGGGAGGTGTGTGTGTGTGTGTGTGTGGGGGGGGGGGACATTTGGCCCAAATCCTAGGTATCACATATCTGACCATATTTCAAGCCCAAATGAAGCATGTTGAAAAAAAAAAAAAAAAATCTCTTTTTCGCTTTAAAGGTCAGACATTAGTGCTGGTAAAAATTGATCTGTGGATTCATGAATTTAGCCCTGTTGTTGGGGCTCCTTTGTAATGGAAGATTCAGTGGGGGAAGCTTAACATTGCATTGTTTTGCTTTGACAACGCAGCCACGAGAGCCCGTGCAGCTGTTCCCCATGCTCACAATGGCAGATTAATTAACACAATCATGTGGCGCTGGCTCGGGCTCAACAGCCAGGTCTGCTCAGTGATAGATAGGTAAATCCTATACATGCATTTCCAGACTACCACTGAACGTTCTTGTGATGTCGCGCCATAACTAGATAGATTCTGGTCGCTGACTGGTCATCTGTAGGCAGAAAAATTAAGGTTGAACAGGGGGATCGTCTGCTAATTGCACTGATGTTGAACTTGTGGTGTGTGTACACATGTATGTTTGTGAATTTTCATCCATTCCAGATACATATTTTTTTCTTATGTAATTGAAATTATTTAAATGTATTTGTACATGTGTTTGTGGTATCTGTAAATGGCTGGGCAATACAAATCAATATATTTTTAAATTTTTTGCAACTGCTCTCAGACAGAAGTGTCCCAAAATATGTGCTGTGTGTATGCTTCCATGTAAATGTTTTCATGTCTGTGTGTATTTGTCTGCTGAAGTATCAGTATGCCAGTAAGAATGTTATAGCTGCAGCGATTAGTCGACTAATCGATTAACTATTTCACAACAAGTCCTCCAAACCATACGACCACAAAGATCGTTGGTTCTTCTACCCTCTTAAACGACCCACATTAGCGTTTACTAAATAAGCGCCTCCAGCAGTGGAAGGAAATATGACGAGGGTTTCTGTTGTTGCTCGCAGTTTTAAACATGTTGTTAATGTTGTGAAACGGTCGCAGTTTGGTTACATTTAGGCAACAAAACCACTTGGTTAAGTTTAGAAAAAGATCATGTTTTGGGTTAAAATCAGTACTTCACTTCCGTGCGTACGACATAATTACGCATGTGATGTAGAACGTGATGTAGAATGTGACGTAGAATGTGATGTAGTTGTGTTTGCTACCTAAAGTTAAAATACCTTAATTTCAAACATTTTTCTCCTGGGTCAAAGTCCCGTTTGTTCGATCCATCCACCACTCCTCTCGCCGCTCCCCCAAACGGTCTTACTTGGTCTTAATACTACATTACATGACTTCCTGCTTTGCTCTGGTCATGGTTACTGCAGCCACTAGAGGGCGCCGCTTAACAATAAAATGTAAGTATGGGTCGTAATTGCTGTTTGTACAACGACCTATGGAGTCGTTTTTCTGGGAAGGATAGTCTCCTGTTTTGATAATCGATTTATCGCAAAGTTTTCATGCAAAAATGACAGAAAATGCTATTTTATTTATTTATTTATTTATATGGACATTTCCTGCTTATCTCTGTTTCATATCATATTAAACTGAATATCTTTGGGTTTTTGACAAAACAAGACATTTAAAGTTGGACTTTGAGAAACTGGGATTTTTCACATTTTCTGACATTTTATACACCAAACGATTAATCAGTTAATCATGAAAATAATCATCAGATTAATCAATAATGAAAGTAATTGTTAGTTGCAGCTGTAGAACACATGTGTTTATGTCAGCAAGTATACATGCGCGTGCGTGTGTGTGTGTGTATCCCTGCTAGACACTCCTCCCATCATGAGCCGGTCTAGAAAGTCGTCGCCATTAGACAGAGCTCCTCTAATTAAGATTCTGCCGGTCGACCCATCTCTCTTACTTACTTAGTTCCCTGACATTTTAAACTGTCTATTGTGCCGTCTGGCTTTCAGGTGCAATGCTGTGTAAATGGCAAGTCAAAAAATTATGTATCTTTTACATACAGTTATCCATCAGGGACGGGGGAAGGAGGGGGCGGGTGACGGATCGGACCCGGTGTTTAAATTATTACTGGACTCTGTGATCATATCACTTTGCGTCCTTGCTGTCACTCTATTAGCACCTTTCATTCTTCCTCACCCATCATCTCCTCTTTCTCCTTTCCTCCCCCTTACTCCTGTTATTTTTTTTTTTTTAATATTTCATCACCCTCTACCACACACAAGCACACACCTCTTCTCAATGTTTTGCATGAACATGACCGCAGTTTGTCAATATTTTACCCTTGGCCCATCCCCTGTGTTGATATAATGATCACTTAACAGTCAAGAGTAAGGCAAGGAGGAAATTAGGGCGTCGGCAGCAGAGAGGACAACAACACTGAAGCAATTATGTTTCTTTCAGCCCAAGCATTCTCACGTTAATGAAATCCCTTATCGTTAGGGGAAGAGGAAGGTGGGGAGGGGAGGACAGGTGCACAAAATGTACGTCGTTCATTTATCTTTTTCTGTGAAATGAACGGAAGGAGCAGCGAGAATAATGTAGCGATAAAGTCCGGGCAACAAGTGTGTGTAGTATTTTTTTTATTTTTTTTCATATCGCTGGCCCTGCATTTTGCAATGACAGAGGAAGAAAAAGGGGAGAAAGGGAGATGAATGAATGAGAGGAGGAGGAGGAGGAGGAGGAGGGGAGGGAAGAAGAAGGGAGGGCACGGTGTATCACACGTTAGCATCTTCCTAAAGGACAAATCGAAGACACTCCCCATGCTAACATTTGAAGTATTTACCTTCCTGCAAAATGTCTGCCCTTTTCCTTTGTAGATGAGATCAGTCACAGTCTTGGAAAGTCACAGGGATCCAAGTGAAGACCTTATGTCAAAACGGGAATGATCAGGGTCTGTGTAATTATTTTTTGTCTGTGGCTGACTAAGATATTGTAGCAGAAATAGTAGTACATGGTATTTTTATATCTAAAAAATGTGTTTTCCTCTATTTACATCGTGCTTTCATTCAGTCATTTCATTTATACTTGCACGGAATCACGTATTGAAAACTATACTTAACTTTTAAATTGCTTTCCATGTATTTCCATGACTTTTCAAAATGAGTGCTTCCATGTAAATCCTTATTTTCCTAAAGGTTTGATCTCCATGAGGTTGGGTTGGAAACCACCAAGTTAATTGAATGTGTGAAATAAGTCATCCATACTATGGGATGGACACAATAACATATACGTCTGCCTCTTTACAATAATGAAATCTAAAGCAATAACATTTGGGACTTTAGTTTGTGGTGTTCTTGTACTGGTTTTCATGGAACTGTAAGGCGATCCTGAATTAGGAATACCTGAATAAACACCTTATGTTCAATATAATACAAATTTGAGAACTCCCAGGAAGCCAGATTTAACTCTCTGTTGCTCACGGGCATGACCCATATAAAGCCCCTTTCCCACTGGACAAAAAAGAAGAAAAAAAACACTGACACCCACAAACATCTGGCTTTTGTCTTTAGTGGGAAAGGTTACAACCAGAATTTATTCCCGGGACAAATTCCGGCATGATGCTATGATGCGCATTGTTTCCATCCGTAACTTCTGTGACTCTTTGTCATCTCAGCCACAAATTCTGTCCATCTCCGTCCACGGAGAGCAAGAACATCGCTCCAAATTAGTCAGCACTGAGTTTTGAAAGAGAGACTGAATAAGTAACAGATGTTATGATGAATGTGACACACCAGAAAAAAAAGAGAAAGGCAAACTTACCTACTGTCAATGGAAAAGGAGTCTATTACCTATATATAGCAGGTTTTCCCCTGTTTAAAAAAAACACATATACACACTAATTTGGTGGTAAAAAGGTATAAAAGTAATTTAACTTTTGGACATTTGGACCACAAATGTCATTGATATTGTCTTATACACAGTATCAAAAAGAACAATAAACCATTTGTGAAACTCCAAAACAGTTTATTGAAACATTATAATATTCTCTCATATTCCATTGATTTTGCAATCTAATATGAACCTCGGATACCCTAAAGATTTTTCAGCAGTAATTCATCTGTGTGTGACTCATGGTCAAGTACATATTTCAAGTATTTTTAGGGACTGTGCATAAAAACCAGGTGTGGAGCGCATTTTCCATGGAATCCACAGAGGGACTGGGATGATCTCACCGCTAAGATACCTTTGGGATGACAATACATAAATAAATAAATGCCCCAGTCCTTGTTAGCTGCTGCTATTAGTAGTGGCGGGCTGCACATGACACTAATGTCTGCTTTGGGCTGCTGTGCTAGGCTTCTTTCTGTCTCTCCTGTAAAAGAAGGCTATCTGATTGGAAACAGATCTGGGGCACTGGGGGAGCTCGCCCCCGCTCGTTGGATTTAATGACCCATTTCCTCAGCTGCCTCGTGCCACAAGCAGTTAAACGACAGTCAAGGTGCCCAGAGGTTCCCTACCATGGGACCGGGGGGAGTACAGAGTACACTAGCTGTAGAGACGGAGTGAGTAATAGAGAGTGACATACCCCGGCTACCAGGCAGCAAATCAAAGCCTAATTCCCCCAACAGGAAGTTAACTAGCACCCACCGCAGTCTCAAGTCAGATGTTGAGTGTGTTCCAGGAGTTGTTTGGTGATCGAGTGTTTGAAGGGATTTCTTTCGGTGTAGCCAAGTGGCTTCACTTGTTGCATCCAGTGCATGGACAGGAGCTTGACCAACAGCAAGTTCTTTTTCCAGTCAAGACTCAAAATAAAAAGTTTTATGGATGTATTCTTTTCTACTGAAGTTATTCTCAGTGGAGACACGCTTCCTCTATCCATCAATGGCAATTGGAAGGAACACAAACAGGACCTAGTTTCACAAACAAATCGCAAATGACGACACAGGGTCAGCCCTATGTTCCCTCAGCACCTATGATTTTTATTTTTTTCCATCCAAATGAGGCCTTATGTTCCCTCCGCCCTGTGTTTCCTCTCTGACAGAACATGGGACTGAGGGAACATAGACACGCTCCCAACGACACTCTTGATGGTTAACGGTCTGCCTCAAGCGTATGCTAAGTTTACTTTCTTAAACCAAGTTCCACCCACATGAATTATAAAGGGCACCAAGCTGAGGGCTGCAGACTCTTCACTGCACATTAGGCTTTGTGTTCATAATTCACAATTCTGCATATAACATATTTCTTTGTGTTGCTTTACAAAATGTGAAAACTTGGTGGACTTCGCCTTTAAGTTCTGTTCAATGTTGGATTAAGAGAAACTCAATGTAGCGACACACAGCTATACAGCTATAATAGAGAACAATGATGTATTAACTTCTGTATGTCTGGTCCTTTGCACTGTATGACCATCACTCTGCTTTCCATTCTGAATCTGGATGTTTTCATGTGGATTTGTATTCCTAAAATGTCCCTGCAGGCAACAATTGAGAAGACAACAATTGCAACACAATGCAGTTAAAAACACAAGAGATGATATTGTCATGACCTCCTTTTGTTTAGGGCAATAGTGCTCCATTTATAACAATGAGCCCACTTGACCTTCTCCACAAGTACAGCGACTGCTCGAGACCCCGAGGAGAGACCTAAAACGACCATCAAACTTCCACCGCTGCAAACTTGAGCACGCTCTGCCCTATCAAGCTAATGATCAATTATTAATATCCACAATCCTCAGCCTTGATGTGGCTGCTTGGAAAATAGAAAGGCAGGCAATTATGTGCTACTCTCTTATTTCGGTTTTGGCCGCCTCCATCTCCGGCCTCCCTCTCCATGCGTTGAGCTCCCCTATAAATATATAACAGATAGTTCCTCTTAGCACACCACAAGTTCTTATTGGGGCCCTCTCATTGCAGATATCCAGATCCAGATTAATTTGTAATTAGTCTTGAGTTGTTGAGCCTCTGAAAGATAAAGGATTCCAACTCCCATTCTATTCGCCCCAAACACTGACGATCACTTAAAAAGAACTCTCGCGCTTGATAAAAATAGCTTAAGCTCGGACTTATTTGTTTGGCGACAAATGCCAGACACATATGTCTGAATGGCTCGGGTGATGCTAAAGCAGAGAATAAATGAGTTGGCCTAAAATAAAACTTGTCATTGTGTCTCTCTGCGTGTTTGTTTGAAAAAAAAAAAAGGGGGGGGGATGCTTAACAATTCATCAGCTCAGCACCGGCAGCCCATCACTGTAAGAGTAAGAAACAAAATAATTTAAAAAAACTGTCTGCTTTACTTTTCTTACATTGTAATTCTCTTTTCAGGAGATACCCCCTTCGGCGGGTTTCTTTTAGGCTTCCCATTAATTTGCCTCCAAATGTCATATATCCCTCCACAGATAAAAAAAAAAAGAAAAAAAAAAAAGATGAATGGGATAAAGACTTATGGGCTTTTTTAGGCAGTGTGTAGTAAAACATACTGGAATAGTTTTTAGTCATTTAAGAGGACAGGGGGTGTAGAGGCAGGGGGTGAGGGGGGGGGGGGGGGGGGGGGGGGGGGGGGGGGGGGGGGGGGTTTGGTCTATTAATAGTTGAGTCATCAGTGCCTCAATGTACCGAAATGGCAAATTGTTAGATCCCCAATGGTGATTATTACTTGCTGTCAATGACCTTCATAACAAATTAAAATTATGCGACTGGGACAGAGCGTGCTCTTTAATAGGCGTTATGCATGGGATTGTGTGTGTGTGTGTGTGCGGTGTGTGTCTCATTTTGTGCACATGTGTGTTTGCATGCGGGTGGCCAGAGGGTGACGGCCTCTAGCATTTAAAAACTCCCCTCCCCTCGCTAAAATTGAGGCCTTTTGTCTCATTTATTCTTAAAGTGTGGCTCTATCTCTTGTGGTCTTATGCGGTGTGTGTGTCACACACACGCACACACACAGGCAGGATGTTTGCAGCTACAGTATAAATCTTTTTATTTCATTTTCCGAGACACTGGACAAGTTCATAGAAGAGGAAAACGGGACACGTCCTTGGTCTCTTGGATTTACTGCCTGACCAGGCTATGTTGGGAGCGATATTCTCTCTCACGCACACACACACACACACACACACAAACACACACAGTATGTATGCATGACGTGAAGCAGATTTACCCACTGTAACTCCCCCTCCGCAGTGGCCTTGTTAAAAGTGTTCATCGCCCCTTGTGGTAATATATGTCTTTAAGTGCACATTTATGCTCCCGAGCTATCGATCACTGTACATTCCCCACTCGATAATTACTCCACCTTAATATGCACCCTTAATGAGGCTTAATTGATTCATTTTCATTGATGGAGAATAACGCCACTAATGGCTGCGGTGTGCAGAGCATTGATGCCACGGTACAGTATAGACTGCGACCAGTGCCAGGTGGATGGAGGGTGGGATAGGAGTGGTGGTACTGTCGCTGAGTTTGATGATTGGCCTATTGTGCTCGCTGTTGATTTAGCATGCACAGGAATGAATAGGAAATCAATGGAGGCTTAGGGAGGAGTTCTGCTTCATTCTGCGTTAAAGGGGCAGTGCAACAGGACGACATGTTTAGGTTGTCAGTGTCACGCAGTGTATGGAACGGAAGAGTTGGAGGACCCAAATGCAGAGACTCGGAGCCAGGCAGGCTGAAAATAGCAAAAAGTGAGCACATTTTAATTTTAATTTAATTTAACAAAAGCTGAACACTACAAATACAAAAAAGGTATGAGGGAATCCAAAAAAACCAAAACACAGGAAACTAAAACACTAGGGAAATAACACAACCAGGAGCAACTACTGACAGACGCAAACTGACAAGCACAAAGATCCAACCAGGACTAAACTGAAAGCAGGACTGGTACAAAAACTCAATTAATCAGGGAGGGGAACAGGTGAAAACACTGGGAGCTGATTGGTAGTGGACACACGAGGAGCTGGGACTAACGAGAGATGAGAGACAGATGAGAGCAGGGAGACATAAGGAGTAACACAGGACAGGTGTGGACTGAGAGAGTGGAGGGAAAAGCAGACCAGAACACAGGAGGAGATAAATACAAAATAAACCAGGAAACAGACTAAACACAAATAAACAAATACAACAATGAAAACCAACAAACAGAATACTCAAAACCAGAAAACCAAAACCTCTAGAAAACAGAAAGTCTGCAAAATAAACCAAAACATGAAAAATGCAATATAACACTAAAAACTCAACCCAAAGTCAGGGGCACAGAGTCAGATGTGACAGTCAGTCTCTATGTACAGTCACTGGAGAGCATTTTGTCACAATAACCGTTAGTTATCAGCCCATTCAATACATTGACAACAGCCTTCCGGACCTGCTAGCAGGGTGAACAGAACTATTCAATCGCATGACAATGGTCGAATCTCCCCCTCTGCTTTTCTCATTTTCTTTTACATTAAGTGTTGTCATTTTGTTGTATATTGATATTGCTCCTTTGTTTGTCTTTTTTTTTCTTTTTTCTAACCAATCCAATACAGCCATGCCCTTTCCTCCTTTTCCTTTTCTTCCCTTATCTTTTCCCAATAGTCCACTATCCTGCCATGTATCTCTACGTATCTCCATACTCCTCCTTTATAACTTCCTCATCTTTTTTCCTTCTATTTCCTTTTGTTTAATTCCCTTGTTTTGTCCCTTTTTCATTAGTTTGTCGTTAAGTTTCCTTTCCCTTCACTCCCCCCTCCTGTAATCTCCTTTCCACCTTTCATTTTTCCTTAATTTCTTTTGTCTCTTTTTTAACCTTTTCACTTTTCTTCTTCTTCTGAATCATTTTCCTCCCTGTCCTTTCATTTCCATGCACTTCTCTATCCATGGAAACCCAGCAGTATCCCAGTAAAAGAGACAGCGACCTAGTCATCCTTCACTAATGGTAACCACACCACTTCCTGCCAACACAGACTGAGAGGGGGCATGATGAATATACACCCTGATTATTATAGCACTACACACACACACACACACACACACGTACGTTGGCAAGTGTGTGTACACAAACGCACAGACAAACACATTAGTAATTGTCTTCATGTCCTAAAAGACACCCACCTCTGTCCCCATCTGCCTTTTGTGCTCTCATGCATACATGCAGACAGTGGTGGACAATACACACATAAACGTGCACGCACACACACACACACACACACACACACACACACACATACACTCATACACCCTCAAGCATCTTCCAGCGCCTCTCA